>JZKD02S1420869.1:75496-124205 GCA_000966675.3 Picea glauca | reverse complement strand
AAGTAACATTCATTAGTTCATAATAAACAATAACAAACACATCCACACAATGCATAGTACACCAATATTTACATGGAAACCCAATGCGGGAGAAAACCATGGAATGATTTTCTTATATGTCAATAATTACATTCAAGGAAGCACCAACTTCCAATTATCCATCTATAACTGGAAGGAGGCTATGACCCCCTAGTTTCTCAAGATACAACCAGAGCAAATCTCCAACTCCCCAATTCTTTGGCTACAACCAGAAGGAGGCTACAAGCCCCTATGTTCTCCAACTACAATCGGAAGGTGGCTACAACCACCTATCCTTTCCCCATCCAACTACCCTAAAATATAAGTAGAATTATGGAACCGATGTCGCATTGTTACTATGATATATATTGTTGTAAACCAATACCAATCTGTGGGACTAACCTGTAATCAACCTGTGCCACTTTCCTGTAACCAACCTATACATGTGCCTTGCCTGTACCAACAAAAATGAATACACCAACAACATGTACCAATACTCTCCTCAATACATCAGATCTGATAACATAGATATCATACCCAAAATCACAATAATATCATGCAAACCATGTGCCAACAATGTACATCAATCATGTACATCAACCATGTACATCAACATTATAGAACGATAATCAATATGTACCAATAATTTATCAACAACAAACCAAACTATGCCTCAACAATATGTATCAAGATCACCGTGTACTTCAAGCATGTATCTCATCCATGTACCCAATCATATACCTCTGCCATATACCAATAACATACACCAAGATAACCAACAAGATACCTCTAGAAATGCACCACACTCTACATAAATCAAATACCATAAATCCTCACATCAACCATGTGCCACAACCTCACTGTTGTACAACCTCTATTTGTACCAATAACTTCAACAACATACCTCGACCAAAATCTCTCAAACATGAACCAATAATAAACTTTAGTAGATCTGCCTCAGATCGACTCTATAGCAATCCCTAAACTTACAAGAGGGCATCCAACAGATTTACAAGGCAAACCCTCAACTAGATTCATAGATTCAACACTACACATGTGAAAACCATACCTTTTTCTTCTTGTAGCGTTCTGTTTCCGTGAATCTACTACCGTGATTTTTCTATCACAATATTTCTACCGCACATTTTCTATTGCGGTTTTTCTACCATGATTTTTCTGCCGCACTTTTCTTGCCACGATTTTTCTGCCGTACTTTTTCTGCCACGATTTTTTTGCCGCACTTTTTATCTATCAATAATACCTTTCAAAATAAAATTTCACAAAATATATATTCAATGATATTCAATAGGTGCTAATGGGAAATTATTTCTCTCTTATTTATACTTCTATGTAGCTTCCTCAAGGGGTTACCTTCTAACTAACTTAACCCACTTTCCTTATTTTAGGGATAACCCACTTCTAACCACTCGTCCACTTAACTTAACCACTTTGTCCACTTAACTTAACTACTTTCTGCAAATATTAGGTTCTCCACTCCTAGTTGCAACTAACTTTATTATTTAATTAATTTCTTTTGCAACTGTAACACCCCTAGGATGAACCCCAATTGTAAATGTAAATACAAATGTACTTAGGCTGGTGAGTCAGGATGCAGAAAGGAAAGTATATATGTGATGTAAATGTAAATGTATTCACATGCAAATATTAATGAAAATAACGTCACTACATGCATATCAACCATGTAAAAGAGTATTAGGGAATAAACTCCACTAGTTATGGAAAGGGGGATAAAATTTGAAGATAAGGGGCTAAGATAGGGAGCTTAATCCAAAAAAGGAATATTATACTAATATTCCTTAGAGTATAAAGTATGGATAATTATTTTATCCTAAGTTCTAAGGATGGGGACAAGTGGGCCAAAGTAGCTCTCAACATGACAATTTTCAAATTAGGAACATGCATTCAAAGAGTTTTGACTTAGTGCATTTTCCATGATTCCATGATTCCTCCATTCCTTCACTCACAGATTTCAGTTATCCTCTGAACTTTTCTGTTATTATCATTGTACCTGTACTATACCTAAATTAGTACCATACATGTACTTGTACCTATACCTGGTTAGCTTAGGAGTTGGACTCAAAAAATGAGTTATCAAGCCCATGGGATATTGAAGAAGCAGATTGTCAGGCCCATGGGAAACTCCCTCCATGGGATAATTTGGTTGTGGTTCCATGGAGTGGAGATTTTATCGAAGTCCCAAAGTCCAGAGTAAATCCTAGTCATTGATCAAAGGAGAGTCCCATTCGTAGATCTTCTCCCTTCTCCAATTCAGCGTTCGGTAGTTCGGGAGTGTCGGGGTCATCAGGAGAGAGAAACCCAAAATCTTGAAGTCCAAAGCTAATCCCAGCCATTGGTTGTGGGAGGAGTGTGATTCATCATTTTTAGTTCAGTTTTATTCCATTCAGGAGGCAGCGTGTGTTGGAGTCGAAAAACTTTAGAATCCCAGAGCCCCAGAGTCTCGGAGTTCCTCTCTGCCATAGATCTTGGAAATAATTGTGGATCATTTATTCCTAAAACCTTTGGGAGTTTTCCACTTTGGCATTCAGGGAAATTGGAAATAATTGTGATAATAACCTCTGAATCCCAAAGTTGTGGAGCACCGAAGTAATGAAGCTTCAGATAGTGCCTTTCTGGATTTCGCCACTTCAGAATCCGAGGGAATTGGAAAGTGTTGTGGTAAGAACCTCAGAAGCCTGAAGTTCCAGAGTGTTGGAATAACGAAGCTCCAGATTGCGCCTCTCCAGAATTTCGCTAGTTTGGTGTTTGGGATATCTGGAGTGTGTTGTTGTAAGAATCTACGAAGCCCGAAGTTTTGAAGCGTCAGAGTAAGGAAGCTTTGGATAGCTCCTCTCTGGGAATTCGTCAGTTCGACATTCGGGAGAATTGGAGTGTGTTTTTGTAAGAACCTTTGAATCCCAAAGTTATGGAGTGTTAGAGTCCTAGATCTATGAATAGCACCTGGTCCTATCCCACTGTCATATGAGGTTTTCGCCGAAGTAAAGGGGCTAGCACCCAAAATTTGATTCTAAGGTAAAAAGGGACTTAGAGAAAAGTTCTCACATGTTTTGTTTTATTATACCTACATAAATAAATAAATAAGTCCCTTTGTACCTTATGAGAGGATCCAACACAGGTTTGAGATCTAATTCGGCTCCTGAAGAAGATCACTTGTACAAGGATTTCCCTCAAAAAATGGAAATTTTTCAAAATAACCAAAACTTTCTTCTCAAGACTTGGAATTGATCATGGAAGCAAGCATTGGAAAGGTCTTGGACAATAGAATATAACTATTAACCCATAAAATTGATCTAGTCAATCAATGTTTTTTTCAAGAAATCATAAGAAGGAATTATGATGCATTATTGAACTAGAATTGTACATAATTTCATGAAATTGTTAAAACAATTAGCCTAACAAGTTTTGTTGGTTACACATTTTGTAGAGTTAACAACAATTATATTAGAAGAGGATCAGTACAAGGTTCATAATCATGGAAGATACACAAGGGTCTTACATATAGGAAAATGAGATCAGAGGGATGCATGTCAATATTGGTAATGAAGGTACAAACTCAAATGGACATGGAGAAGGAAAGAAAGAAAGCATGAACTTGGTAGAGACCATTAAAATTTTTCAAAAGGAAGTCAAAATGTATAAATATGATAATGAGAGACTTATGAAAGCCACAGAATAATAAGAGGACTTCAACATAAAGTTAATGTAGAGCTTGGGCAGAATAGAAAAGAAGATAGATAAGGAGAATCACTCAAGCAAGTCAGGAAGTCACAGGGCTCATGATGAGAGGAGAAGAACAAGAAGTGTTGAATGACATTACCATCACTCCCCAAGGCATTCCACTAGGAGATGACATAGTAGTTCAAGTATATCCCCTGTCAAGAAGCATAAGAGGATGTCTAGGGTGGATGAGCTACAAGGAGAAATGAACAAAATCAAGCCTCCTACATTTGATAGTGAGAACAAGAAGGATGAAGATGCAGAGACATGGTTGCTAGGCATGAAGAAGTATTTTCAATTGAATAATTACTCTTCACATGCAAAAATAATAATTTCCATCTATCATTTCAAGGGAAAGGCATCTATGTGGTGGGACCAATTTGTGTAGGTGAAACACATTAATGAGAAAAATGTTACTTGGAATGAATTCAAGAGGCCTTTTCAAAAGAAATACTTGACTAAGAGATACTATGACAAAAAAATGAAGGAGTTCTTTGAATTCAATCTTGGGAGTATGACCATAGATGAATATGAAAGAAGGTTTTTAGAACTTCTAAAATTATGTTTCTTTCATCAAGGAAGAGCCAGTTAATATTCAAAGGTATTTGAGTGGAGTGTCATCATTCATCAGTGACAAGATACAATATGATGATCCAAAAACATTGGAGGAGACCATAAGGAGAGATAAATTACTTTATGATCAACATAAAGGAAGGCCAAATTTCCAAAAATCTTGGGAAGACAAGAAGAAAAGCAAGATGGAACAAAGGAAAAAGGGGACTAAGACACCATTCTTCAGAAATAATCCTCAAGGACAACTAGCTTCTAAACAACCCAAAATGATTGAGAGATGGGGGAAAATACCAAGGAAGCCACCTATTCAATGTTGGGGTTGTGGGGGAGATCATATGTATAGATATTGTCCTCACATAGGTGAAAAAGTGAGGACTTTTCACAATGTACAATAATTTGATACAGTGGAGGACATGGGCAGAAATGTACCTACGATCTATGAATCCATGGACAATAAGAAAGTTGAGTTCCAGTCACATATTATTGAAGTGGAAGTTAAGATAAAAAACAAAACCATTTCTATTTTAATTGATTCAGGATCTAGTCATATTTATATATATCCTAATATGGTGGAAAGATTGAATTTTCCAAGAAGCAAGATTGGAAATTTTTGGTTGGTACAACTGGCTATTGGAGCTAAAAGAAAATTTAATGAGATGGTTAAGGCATGTTCAATGTGTTATCACTCTAGGAGTCCTTCTCAGGTTGTAGATAGAAGAAGCCTAGTAACTTAAAATATGTTTTGGTTTTCTGTGTAGGTTGGATAAAATAGGACACATAAACGACTACCTCACACTTAAGACACTTAGAAATATAATCAGATGAGACAATGCTTTCAAAAGTATATATTCAGATGAGTAACTGAGTGGTGGGTGAAGAAAGTCTATATCTATCAACCATATCAGATGTGTGATGGGATGAATAAATATAACACAGATTACTTATTAAATTAGTGTTTATGAGTTGACCAATGAGATGACAGTCATTTGCAACTAGATAAAATTAGACAACAATAATCAGTCAAGCACAAAAAAAGAGAGAAGATGATAATATGACATAAATAGTGAAAGGAACCTGTGATCTATATTATATGTAAAAGGTCTCAATACAATATCAACATGGTCTAGTCTCCAAACTCAAACCTCCTCTCCTTCAAAACACTAGGCTTTATAGCCTTTACATAATAGTTTAAAATCTTATTAAAATGGATCTAGAATACTAATAATAGAATAAAATAAAAATAGTTATCAAGTCATAGGATTAGATCCTAACTCAAAGGATCAAATCCTAATCATAATCTATGATCTTCAACATTCCTCGGTAGCTTCAACAATCTTTGACATGCTCAACAACCTTCAAGGTGATGACAAGGCACGTGAAATCTCCCTTTGACAATTGGGCAATATCTTAACTAAAAATAGAAAAACTCTCCAACCTTTATATCCCTTACATCGAATTCAAAAACTTAAAAGAGTGAGTGATCTATATCCCTTTTAACTTTATCATTCATTTAGAATCTTCCTCAAATGATTTGGCAGCGAAAACATTTGATATGAGAGAAAATACCATCATTCTGCTTGTCTATGTGCTTTCGGTGGCTTGTGAGCCAAAATTCTAACCTGTAAGCCACCGAAAGCTATGCTTTCGGTGGCTAAGGACAGCTATGCAAACTGAAATAGCCGCCAAAAAGGAAGGCTTTAGTAGACTTCTTCAAAGCTTCATAAAAAAAATTTCCAAGCTTCTTGATCTTCAAGGCTGCTCATTTGATTTCTTTGTTGTGTTTAAATCATGGTTCTTCATTGCATGAACTTTATGTGCTATATGCATATCTCATACAAAGATAGGAGTATCTCTTAACTTGTGATAATACCATTGTCTCTGTACACTAGAAGTGTGAGAATAATCCTTTGTTTTATATCTATGGATGTCATTAAGATGATGAAAGTTAAGCCAAAAATGCTTGCCAATTTTCTCTACAAATAATTTTCCTCCAATTTATGGTTTAAGCAATTGTCGAGCACATCTAAGTGCCATGTAAAGAAATGTCTAGATTTCAATTGGATAACCATAAATTCCCATTCTCATTCCTTGTTGACAGTTAGACATATATTCTAGTGAATGATCTGCAATAGTTTTCTGTATGCACGCAACAGGATGATCCACTAAGATCCAAAATTAAAAGAAGCAATTCTCCCTATTGCATTCTCCCCAAAATATGCAATCAATGTATTCACAAACAAATCTGTATGTGGGAATTGGATCCCAATACCGCATGCCCCAGCCTTTTCCATTTATTTTGAACACCTCCATTAAGTTGGGCACATAAGAATCTATCCCCATAACATGTGTTTACAACTATTTCAATAATAAACCTATACATCGACACTCCATATGAATTGACAGAGGGTTTGTTGCTCATCTGTATTTGATACCGTGGCAGTATTTATCTGTGTGTTCATTTGAAACCTAAAGCTTACAGTTTGATTCTTAAGCCACCTAAATATTTATATCATCTACGCAACACATTTTTTCTCAGCATATGGCACTTGAATCATCGTTTGATTTATCTTAGCATAGACACCTACAATTTTGAGCACCTGTACATTAAGGTAGGGTTGAATGTTTAATACCTTGGAGATTGGCGCATAAAATGTCTTCCTCTTGACATGGCATTTAGATAGCTAATGGTATTGGGCTCAGTGTTGTGTTGGGATTTGGGATGAGTATTGTTGTGACATGTGCTTAGGTTATGATATGTTGCGTGACTCTACTTGACTTGTAGATTGTGTGTTGACTTATGTGTCAACTTATGACTTGAATTGTGGCATAACTAATGGCTTGGATCATGGCTTGGTGTGCTAGTCTTGATATGTAATGTGATGACTTAGTATTAGAATTAGAGTTTGACACTTGAGCACACACCTTATTTATTTGATTTTCTTTTACAAACCTAAAAAGAATAAAAGTAGGGATTAGGATATGTAATAATTTTTTGTTTTTTTGTATTGCAGGTTGAAGATAGAGTAACAAGAATCTTGAGTAAACATGATCAATGGGGGATTGGTCAAGGATTTGGAGATAAAACACTGGCCAAAAGACAATGCTAAATGACACATTAAGCATGAACTAATGAAAATTCCTCAAAATTTACAAAATCATTTGAGGAGATAACATATGGATCCAACCGGGATGGATACCTCCTTGCGAGGTTTCCAAGAACCTATTAGTTTCAGTCGCCTTTACCATTGGTATATGGAGTCATTTGGCCTTTAGAACTGATCCCCTGCAAACCTTTAGCCTGCATGTAATCTGCCTGTATCCTGCTCTACTTATTCAACAACCAATAACTAAAAGAATACACTTACTCATATGAAGAGATTATTATCCTATCTACTCCTACTCTAACAATTGTACTGATGCTTAATCAAGTAAACTCATGCTTCCAATGAATCCATATCAAAACCTGATTTACTGAACCTGTTCTTGATCTTGACCTAAAAAATAATGGAATGCATAGCCAACAGAAAAGTGATTTGAACATATGATAAAGCCAACTTTCATCTGACAAAAATACTTTAACATATATGCTACTCATAGATTCAAAATATTTTTCAATAGGGTCATTAAAAACATAAAGGAATACCTCTCTATGATGTTGTTCCAACTAAAAGAAACGTCGCTACTCTTTTCCTTCAGAGATCTCAATTCTGAATATAGACTGCTCGATCTCTGTCTGAGAAGAATGCATGATGAATTGTTGATCTGGACTTTTCAGCTCATAATATTCCTCTTCATATCTATTGCAATCTTCTTGTGTCTACAAATCAAAAAGCTAAGGGTTTCCCTTATAGTATCTACTGCAAATTCAAATATGTCACATGCTGATGTAAAAATCTGCTCATCATTTTTTAATTTTTTAGAGGGGACAATATGATCTTCATGACAACCTAAAACAAGAAATGCATTTGATACAATGTCAAAATCATCATTGCAATTATCATAATGTGGATCACCAATCTCTCGATCATAATGAAGGGTATTTTCTACAACAACATAATCTTCATGAATGTCTAATTCTTTATTCAAAAGATTGAATTCATGACAACACTCGGGATAGAGAAAGTCATCTGAAAATTTGTCTTTACAAAACACATGAAAAGAAACATGAAAATATGCCAAAGAGCTAACACTTGAAAGAGGAAAAGATCGATACCAATCACGAGCAATTACCTCTAATGAAAACCCAAAGAGACTGATCTGAACATCCTCATGCACAATTTGCAACCGATGCATTCAATCATGAAAGTCCAACAAATTTTCAGCTGGTACTTCCCACTCTTCTCCTTGAAATCTGGGAAGGCTATTTTCACTTTCATCTCTACTAGGACTTGATTAGGGAAACCAACGATCTTTGAAAAATCACAGAAAGAATATTTGTTAGCTAATATCTTGTTCATTTCATACTAGTGGAGTCGCCAACAGATTTCAAAACAATGGAGTCACCACTGAATCCGTCCTTCATCGAGTCGCCATATAGATGATTACAACCAAATAGTGTCCAGACTTTGTCTATCATCAAAGTTGGATTTGTGTCATCTTCCAGGGAAGATTTCTTCAATCTCCTCTTTTGGGCAACAGTGCCATTTTGTTATCACTCCAGGAGTCCTTCTCAGGTTGTAGTTAGAAGAAGCCTAGTAACTTAAAATATGTTTTGGTTTTCTGTGTAGGTTGGATCAAATAGGACACATAAACTACTGGCTCACACTTAATACACTTACTAATATAATCAGATGAGACAATGTTTTCAAAAGTGTATAACCAGATGAGTAACTAAGTGGTGGGTGAAGAAAGTCTATATCTATCAACTAGATTAGATGTGTGATGGGATGAATAAATATAACACATATTACTTATTAAATCAGTGTTTATGAGTTGACCAATGAGATGACATTCATTTGCAACTAGATAAACTTAGACAACAATAATCAATCAAGAACAAAAAAAAAGAGAAGATGATAATTTGACATAAACAGTGAAAGGAACTTGTGATCTGTATTATATGTAAAAGGTTTTAGTACAATATTAGCATGGTCTAGTATCCATACTCGAACCTCCTCTCCTTCAAAACACTAGGATTTATAGCCCTTACATAACAATTTAACATCCTATTAAAATGGATCTAGAATACTAATAATAGAATAAAATCATAACGATTCTCAAGTCATAGGATTAGATCCTAACTCAAAGGAATCAAATCCTAATCATAATCTGTGATCTTCAACATTCCTCGTCATCTTCAACAATATTTGACATGCTCAACAACCTTCAAGGTGATGACAAGGCACTTGAAATCTCCCTTTGGCAGCTGGGCAATATCTTAACTAAAAATATAAAAAATCTTCAACCTTTATATCCTTTGCATTGACTTCAAAGAATTAAAAGAGAGAGTGATATATATCCCTTTTAACTTTATCATTCATTTAGAATCTTCCTCAAATGATTTGGCAGCGAAAACATTTGATCTGAGCGAAAATACCATCATTCTGCCTATCTCTGTGCTTTTGGTGGCTTGTGAGCCAAAATTCTATCCTGTAAGCCATTGAAAGCTCTACTTTCAGTGGCTAAGGACAGTTGTGCAAACTGAAATAGCCACCGAGAAGGAAGTCTTTTATAGACTTCTTCAAATCTTTATAATTGTGTTTTCCAAGCTTCTTGATCTTCAAGGTTGCTCATTTGATTTCTTTGTTGTGTTTAAATCATGGTTCTTCATTGCATGAACTTTCTGTGCTATATCCATATCTCATACAAATATAGGAGTATCTCTTAACTTATGATAATACCACTGTCTCTATACACTACCAATGTGAGAATACTCCTTTGTTTTATATCTATGGATGTCATTAAGCTGTTGAAAGTCACGCCAAAAATGCTTGTCAATTTGCTCTACAAATTATTCTCCTCCAATTTATTGTTTAAGCAATTGTCGAGCACATCTAAGTGTCATGTAAAGCAATGCCTAGATTTCAATTAGATAACTAGAAATGCCCATTCTCATTCCTTGTTGACAGCCATACATATCTGCTAGTGAATGATCTCTAGTAGATTTGTGTATGCACGCAACAAGATGATCCACTAAGATCCAAAATTAACAGAATCAATTCTCCCTATTGCATTCTCCCCAAAATCTACAATCATTGTATTCACAAACAAATCTGTATGTGGGAATTGGATCCCAACATGCCCTAGCCTTTTCCATTTATTTTGAACACCTCCATTAAGTTGGGCACATAAGAATCTGTCCCCATAACATGTGTTTACAACTATTTCAATAATAAACCTGTACATTGACACTCCATATGAATTGACAGAGGGTTTGTTGCTCGTCTGTATTTGATATCGTGGTAGTATTTTTCTGCGTGTTCATTTGAATCCTGTAGCTTACAATTTGATTCTTAATCCACCTAAATATTTATATCATCTACACAACACATTTTTTCTCTGCATATGGCACTTGAATCATCGTTTGATTTAGCTTGGCGTAGACACCTACAATTTCAAGAAACTGTACATTAAGGTAGGCTTGAATGCTTAATACCTTGGCGATTGGCACACAAGATGTCTTCCTCTTGACTTGGCATTTAGTCTGCCATGTGGATAAGTTTCATAACAACACCAACACGAAGAGATAGCTAATGGTATTGGGCTCAGTGTTATGATGGGATTTGGGATGATTATTGTTGTGACATGTGATTAGGTTATGATCTATTGCGTGACTCTACTTGACTTGTAGATTGTGTGTTGACTTATGTGTTGACTTATGACTTGAATTGTGGCATAACTAATGGCTTGGATCATGGCTTGGTGCGCTAGTCTTGATATGTAATGTGATGACTTAGGATTAGAATTAGAGTTTGACACTTGAGCACACACCTTATTTATTTGATTTTCTTTTACAAACCTAAAAAGAATAAAACTAGGGATTAAGATATGTAATAATTTTTTTTTTTTTTTGTAATGTAGGTTGAAGACAGAGTAATAAGAATCTCAAGTAAACATGACCAATGGGAGATTGGTCAAGGATTTGGAGATAAAACACTGGCCAAAAGACAATGCTAAATGACACATTAAGCATGAACGAATGAAAATTCGTCAAAACTTACAAAATCATTTGAGGAGATAACATATGGCTCCAACTGGGATGGATACCTCCCTGCGAGGTTTCCAAGAACCTATTAGTTTCATTCGCCTTTACCATTGGGATATGGAGTCATTTTGACTTTAGAACTGATCCCCTGCAAACCTATAGCCTGCATGTAACCCTCCTGTATCCTTCTCTACTTATTCAACAACCAATAACTAAAAGAATATACTTACTCATATGAAGAGTTTATTATCCTATCTACTCTTACTCTAACCATTGTACTGATGCTTAATCAATTAAACTCATGCTTCCAATGAAGCCATATCAAAACCTGATTTACTGAACCTGTTCTTGATCTTGACCTGAAAAATAATGGAATGCATAGCCAATAGAAAAGTGATTTGAACACATGATAAAGCCAACTTTCATTTGAAAAAAATACTTTGACATATATGTTGCTGATAGATTCAAAATATTTTTCAATAGGGTCATTAAAAACATAAAGGAATACCTCTCTATGATGTTGTTCCAACTAAAAGAAATGTCACTGCTCTTTTCCTTCATAGATCTCAATTCTGAATATAGACTGCTTGATCTCTGTCTGAGAATAATGCATGATGAACTGCTGATCTAGACTTTTTAGCTCATAATCTTCCTCTTCATATTTGTTGCAATCTTCTAGTGTATACAAATCAGAAAGCTGAGGGTTGCCCTTAGTATATGTTGCATATTCAAATCTGTCACATGCTGATTTAAAAATCTGCTCATCATTTTTTTAGTTTTTAGAGGGGATAATCTGATCTTCATGACAACCTAAAACAATATATGCATTTGATACAATGTCAAAAGCATCATTGCAATTATCATAATGTGGATCACCAATCTCTCGATCATAATGAAGGGTATTTTCTACAGCAACATAATCTTCATGAATGTCTAATTCTTCACTCAAAAGATTGAATTCATGAAAACACTCGGGATGGAGAAAGTCATCTGAAAATTTGTCTTTACAAAACACATGAAAATATGCCAAAGAGATGACACTTGAAAAAGGAAGAGATCGATACCAATCATGAGAAATTACCTCTAATGAAAACCTAAAGATCCTGACTCGAACATCCTCATGCACAATTTGCAACCGATGCATGCAATCATGAAAGTCCAGCAAATGTTCAACTGGTACATCCCACTCTTCTCCTCGAAATTTGGGAAGGCTATTTTCACATTCATCTCTAATAGGCACTAGATTAGGGAAACCAATGATCTTTGAAAAATCATAGAAAGCATATATGTTAGCTAAGATCTTGTTCATTTCATACTAGTGGAGTTGCCAATAGATTTCAAAACAATGGAGTCACCACTGAATCCGTCTTCATGGAGTCGCCAGATAGATGATTACAACCAAATAGTGTCCAGACTTTGTCTATCATCAAAGTTGGATTTTTTTTGTTTTCCAAGGAAGCTTTCTTCAATCTCCTCTCCCTGGAAACAACGCTAATTTGTTATCACTCCAGGAGTCCTTCTCAGGTTGTAGTTAGAAGAATCCTAGTAACTTAAAATAAGTTTTGGTTTTCTGTGTAGGTTGGATCAAATAGGACACATAAACTACTGGCTCACACTTAAGACACTTACTAATATAATCAGATGAGACAATGCTTTCAAAAGTGTATAACCAGATGAGTAACTAAGTGGTGGGTGAAGAAAGTCTATATCTATCAACCATATCAGATGTGTGATGGGATGAATAAATATAACATAGTTTACTTATTAAATCAGTGTTTATGAGTTGACCAATGAGATGACATTCATTTGCAACTAGATAAACTTAGACAACAATAATTAGTCAAGAACAAAAAAAGAGAGAAGATGATAATCTAACATAAACAGTGAAAGGAACTTGTGATCTGTATTATATGTAAAAGTTTTCAGTACAATATTAGCATGGTCTAGTCTCCAGACTCGAACCTCNCCATTCGTAGATCTTCTCCCTTCTCCAATTCAGCGTTCGGTAGTTCGGGAGTGTCGGGGTCATCAGGAGAGAGAAACCCAAAATCTTGAAGTCCAAAGCTAATCCCAGCCATTGGATGTGGGAGGAGTGTGATTCATCATTTTTAGTTCAGTGTTATGCCATTCGGGAGGTAGCGTATGTTGGTGTCGAAAAACTTTAGAATCCCAGAGCCCCAGAGTCTCGGAGTTCCTCTCTGCCATAGATCTTGGAAATAATTGTGGATCGTTTATTCCTAAAACCTTTGGGAGTTTTCCACTTTGGCATTCAGGGGAATTGGAAATAATTGTGGTAATAACCTCTGAATCCCAAAGTTGTGGAGCACCGAAGTAATGAAGCTTCAGATAGTGCCTTTCTGGATTTCGCCACTTCAGAATCCGAGGGAATTAGAAACTGTTGTGGTAAGAACATCAGAAGCCCGAAGTTCCAGAGTGTTGGAGTAACGAAGCTCTAGATTGCGCCTCTCTAGAATTTCACTAGTTTGGTGTTTGGGATATCTGGAGTGTGTTGTTGTAAGAATCTACGAAGCCCGAAGTTTTGAAGCGTCAGAGTAAGGAAGCTTTGGATAGCTCCTCTCTGGGAATTTGTCAGTTCGACATTCGGGAGAATTGGAGTGTGTTTTTGTAAGAACCTTTGAAACCCAAACTTATGGAGTGTTAGAGTCCTAGATCTCTGAATAGCACCTAGTCCTATCCCACTTTCATATGAGGTTTTCGCCGAAGTAAAGGGGCTAGCACCCGGAATTTGATTCTAAGGTAAAAAGGGACTTAGAGAAAAGTGCTCACATGTTTTGTTTTATTATACCCACATAAATAAATAAAAAAGGGCCTTTGTACCTTATGAGAGGATCCAACACAGGTTTGAGAGCTAATTTGGCTCCTGAAGAAAATCACTTGTACAAGGATTTCCCTCAAAAAATGGAAATTTTTCAAAATAACCAAAACTTTCTTCTCAAGACTTGGAATTGAGCATGGAAGCAAGCATTGGAAAGGTCTTGGACAATATAATATAACTATTAACCCATAAAATTGATCTGGTCAATCAATGTTTTTTTCAAGAAATCATAAGAAGGAATTATGATGCATTATTGAACTAGAATTGTACATAATTTCATGAAATTGTTAAAACAATTAGCCTAACAAGTTTTGTTGGTTACACATTTTGTAGAGTTAACAACAATTATATTAGAAGAGGATCAGTACAAGGTTCATAATCATGGAAGATACACAAGGGTCTTACATATAGGAAAATGAGATCAGAGGGATGCATGTCAATATTGGTAATGAAGGTACAAACTCAAATGGACATGGAGAAGGAAAGAAAGAAAGCATGAACTTGGTAGAGACCATTAAAATTTTTCAAAAGGAAGTCAAAATGTATAAATATGATAATGAGAGACTTATGAAAGCCACAGAATAATAAGAGGACTTCAACATAAAGTTAATGTAGAGCTTGGGCAGAATAGAAAAGAAGATAGATAAGGAGAATCACTCAAGCAAGTCAGGAAGTCACAGGGCTCATGATGAGAGGAGAAGAACAAGAAGTGTTGAATGACATTACCATCACTCCCCAAGGCATTCCACTAGGAGATGACATAGTAGTTCAAGTATATCCCCTGTCAAGAAGCATAAGAGGATGTCTAGGGTGGATGAGCTACAAGGAGAAATGAACAAAATCAAGCCTCCTACATTTGATAGTGAGAACAAGAAGGATGAAGATGCAGAGACATGGTTGCTAGGCATGAAGAAGTATTTTCAATTGAATAATTACTCTTCACATGCAAAAATAATAATTTCCATCTATCATTTCAAGGGAAAGGCATCTATGTGGTGGGACCAATTTGTGTAGGTGAAACACATTAATGAGAAAAATGTTACTTGGAATGAATTCAAGAGGCCTTTTCAAAAGAAATACTTGACTAAGAGATACTATGACAAAAAAATGAAGGAGTTCTTTGAATTCAATCTTGGGAGTATGACCATAGATGAATATGAAAGAAGGTTTTTAGAACTTCTAAAATTATGTTTCTTTCATCAAGGAAGAGCCAGTTAATATTCAAAGGTATTTGAGTGGAGTGTCATCATTCATCAGTGACAAGATACAATATGATGATCCAAAAACATTGGAGGAGACCATAAGGAGAGATAAATTACTTTATGATCAACATAAAGGAAGGCCAAATTTCCAAAAATCTTGGGAAGACAAGAAGAAAAGCAAGATGGAACAAAGGAAAAAGGGGACTAAGACACCATTCTTCAGAAATAATCCTCAAGGACAACTAGCTTCTAAACAACCCAAAATGATTGAGAGATGGGGGAAAATACCAAGGAAGCCACCTATTCAATGTTGGGGTTGTGGGGGAGATCATATGTATAGATATTGTCCTCACATAGGTGAAAAAGTGAGGACTTTTCACAATGTACAATAATTTGATACAGTGGAGGACATGGGCAGAAATGTACCTACGATCTATGAATCCATGGACAATAAGAAAGTTGAGTTCCAGTCACATATTATTGAAGTGGAAGTTAAGATAAAAAACAAAACCATTTCTATTTTAATTGATTCAGGATCTAGTCATATTTATATATATCCTAATATGGTGGAAAGATTGAATTTTCCAAGAAGCAAGATTGGAAATTTTTGGTTGGTACAACTGGCTATTGGAGCTAAAAGAAAATTTAATGAGATGGTTAAGGCATGTTCAATGTGTTATCACTCTAGGAGTCCTTCTCAGGTTGTAGATAGAAGAAGCCTAGTAACTTAAAATATGTTTTGGTTTTCTGTGTAGGTTGGATAAAATAGGACACATAAACGACTACCTCACACTTAAGACACTTAGAAATATAATCAGATGAGACAATGCTTTCAAAAGTATATATTCAGATGAGTAACTGAGTGGTGGGTGAAGAAAGTCTATATCTATCAACCATATCAGATGTGTGATGGGATGAATAAATATAACACAGATTACTTATTAAATTAGTGTTTATGAGTTGACCAATGAGATGACAGTCATTTGCAACTAGATAAAATTAGACAACAATAATCAGTCAAGCACAAAAAAAGAGAGAAGATGATAATATGACATAAATAGTGAAAGGAACCTGTGATCTATATTATATGTAAAAGGTCTCAATACAATATCAACATGGTCTAGTCTCCAAACTCAAACCTCCTCTCCTTCAAAACACTAGGCTTTATAGCCTTTACATAATAGTTTAAAATCTTATTAAAATGGATCTAGAATACTAATAATAGAATAAAATAAAAATAGTTATCAAGTCATAGGATTAGATCCTAACTCAAAGGATCAAATCCTAATCATAATCTATGATCTTCAACATTCCTCGGTAGCTTCAACAATCTTTGACATGCTCAACAACCTTCAAGGTGATGACAAGGCACGTGAAATCTCCCTTTGACAATTGGGCAATATCTTAACTAAAAATAGAAAAACTCTCCAACCTTTATATCCCTTACATCGAATTCAAAAACTTAAAAGAGTGAGTGATCTATATCCCTTTTAACTTTATCATTCATTTAGAATCTTCCTCAAATGATTTGGCAGCGAAAACATTTGATATGAGAGAAAATACCATCATTCTGCTTGTCTATGTGCTTTCGGTGGCTTGTGAGCCAAAATTCTAACCTGTAAGCCACCGAAAGCTATGCTTTCGGTGGCTAAGGACAGCTATGCAAACTGAAATAGCCGCCAAAAAGGAAGGCTTTAGTAGACTTCTTCAAAGCTTCATAAAAAAAATTTCCAAGCTTCTTGATCTTCAAGGCTGCTCATTTGATTTCTTTGTTGTGTTTAAATCATGGTTCTTCATTGCATGAACTTTATGTGCTATATGCATATCTCATACAAAGATAGGAGTATCTCTTAACTTGTGATAATACCATTGTCTCTGTACACTAGAAGTGTGAGAATAATCCTTTGTTTTATATCTATGGATGTCATTAAGATGATGAAAGTTAAGCCAAAAATGCTTGCCAATTTTCTCTACAAATAATTTTCCTCCAATTTATGGTTTAAGCAATTGTCGAGCACATCTAAGTGCCATGTAAAGAAATGTCTAGATTTCAATTGGATAACCATAAATTCCCATTCTCATTCCTTGTTGACAGTTAGACATATATTCTAGTGAATGATCTGCAATAGTTTTCTGTATGCACGCAACAGGATGATCCACTAAGATCCAAAATTAAAAGAAGCAATTCTCCCTATTGCATTCTCCCCAAAATATGCAATCAATGTATTCACAAACAAATCTGTATGTGGGAATTGGATCCCAATACCGCATGCCCCAGCCTTTTCCATTTATTTTGAACACCTCCATTAAGTTGGGCACATAAGAATCTATCCCCATAACATGTGTTTACAACTATTTCAATAATAAACCTATACATCGACACTCCATATGAATTGACAGAGGGTTTGTTGCTCATCTGTATTTGATACCGTGGCAGTATTTATCTGTGTGTTCATTTGAAACCTAAAGCTTACAGTTTGATTCTTAAGCCACCTAAATATTTATATCATCTACGCAACACATTTTTTCTCAGCATATGGCACTTGAATCATCGTTTGATTTATCTTAGCATAGACACCTACAATTTTGAGCACCTGTACATTAAGGTAGGGTTGAATGTTTAATACCTTGGAGATTGGCGCATAAAATGTCTTCCTCTTGACATGGCATTTAGATAGCTAATGGTATTGGGCTCAGTGTTGTGTTGGGATTTGGGATGAGTATTGTTGTGACATGTGCTTAGGTTATGATATGTTGCGTGACTCTACTTGACTTGTAGATTGTGTGTTGACTTATGTGTCAACTTATGACTTGAATTGTGGCATAACTAATGGCTTGGATCATGGCTTGGTGTGCTAGTCTTGATATGTAATGTGATGACTTAGTATTAGAATTAGAGTTTGACACTTGAGCACACACCTTATTTATTTGATTTTCTTTTACAAACCTAAAAAGAATAAAAGTAGGGATTAGGATATGTAATAATTTTTTGTTTTTTTGTATTGCAGGTTGAAGATAGAGTAACAAGAATCTTGAGTAAACATGATCAATGGGGGATTGGTCAAGGATTTGGAGATAAAACACTGGCCAAAAGACAATGCTAAATGACACATTAAGCATGAACTAATGAAAATTCCTCAAAATTTACAAAATCATTTGAGGAGATAACATATGGATCCAACCGGGATGGATACCTCCTTGCGAGGTTTCCAAGAACCTATTAGTTTCAGTCGCCTTTACCATTGGTATATGGAGTCATTTGGCCTTTAGAACTGATCCCCTGCAAACCTTTAGCCTGCATGTAATCTGCCTGTATCCTGCTCTACTTATTCAACAACCAATAACTAAAAGAATACACTTACTCATATGAAGAGATTATTATCCTATCTACTCCTACTCTAACAATTGTACTGATGCTTAATCAAGTAAACTCATGCTTCCAATGAATCCATATCAAAACCTGATTTACTGAACCTGTTCTTGATCTTGACCTAAAAAATAATGGAATGCATAGCCAACAGAAAAGTGATTTGAACATATGATAAAGCCAACTTTCATCTGACAAAAATACTTTAACATATATGCTACTCATAGATTCAAAATATTTTTCAATAGGGTCATTAAAAACATAAAGGAATACCTCTCTATGATGTTGTTCCAACTAAAAGAAACGTCGCTACTCTTTTCCTTCAGAGATCTCAATTCTGAATATAGACTGCTCGATCTCTGTCTGAGAAGAATGCATGATGAATTGTTGATCTGGACTTTTCAGCTCATAATATTCCTCTTCATATCTATTGCAATCTTCTTGTGTCTACAAATCAAAAAGCTAAGGGTTTCCCTTATAGTATCTACTGCAAATTCAAATATGTCACATGCTGATGTAAAAATCTGCTCATCATTTTTTAATTTTTTAGAGGGGACAATATGATCTTCATGACAACCTAAAACAAGAAATGCATTTGATACAATGTCAAAATCATCATTGCAATTATCATAATGTGGATCACCAATCTCTCGATCATAATGAAGGGTATTTTCTACAACAACATAATCTTCATGAATGTCTAATTCTTTATTCAAAAGATTGAATTCATGACAACACTCGGGATAGAGAAAGTCATCTGAAAATTTGTCTTTACAAAACACATGAAAAGAAACATGAAAATATGCCAAAGAGCTAACACTTGAAAGAGGAAAAGATCGATACCAATCACGAGCAATTACCTCTAATGAAAACCCAAAGAGACTGATCTGAACATCCTCATGCACAATTTGCAACCGATGCATTCAATCATGAAAGTCCAACAAATTTTCAGCTGGTACTTCCCACTCTTCTCCTTGAAATCTGGGAAGGCTATTTTCACTTTCATCTCTACTAGGACTTGATTAGGGAAACCAACGATCTTTGAAAAATCACAGAAAGAATATTTGTTAGCTAATATCTTGTTCATTTCATACTAGTGGAGTCGCCAACAGATTTCAAAACAATGGAGTCACCACTGAATCCGTCCTTCATCGAGTCGCCATATAGATGATTACAACCAAATAGTGTCCAGACTTTGTCTATCATCAAAGTTGGATTTGTGTCATCTTCCAGGGAAGATTTCTTCAATCTCCTCTTTTGGGCAACAGTGCCATTTTGTTATCACTCCAGGAGTCCTTCTCAGGTTGTAGTTAGAAGAAGCCTAGTAACTTAAAATATGTTTTGGTTTTCTGTGTAGGTTGGATCAAATAGGACACATAAACTACTGGCTCACACTTAATACACTTACTAATATAATCAGATGAGACAATGTTTTCAAAAGTGTATAACCAGATGAGTAACTAAGTGGTGGGTGAAGAAAGTCTATATCTATCAACTAGATTAGATGTGTGATGGGATGAATAAATATAACACATATTACTTATTAAATCAGTGTTTATGAGTTGACCAATGAGATGACATTCATTTGCAACTAGATAAACTTAGACAACAATAATCAATCAAGAACAAAAAAAAAGAGAAGATGATAATTTGACATAAACAGTGAAAGGAACTTGTGATCTGTATTATATGTAAAAGGTTTTAGTACAATATTAGCATGGTCTAGTATCCATACTCGAACCTCCTCTCCTTCAAAACACTAGGATTTATAGCCCTTACATAACAATTTAACATCCTATTAAAATGGATCTAGAATACTAATAATAGAATAAAATCATAACGATTCTCAAGTCATAGGATTAGATCCTAACTCAAAGGAATCAAATCCTAATCATAATCTGTGATCTTCAACATTCCTCGTCATCTTCAACAATATTTGACATGCTCAACAACCTTCAAGGTGATGACAAGGCACTTGAAATCTCCCTTTGGCAGCTGGGCAATATCTTAACTAAAAATATAAAAAATCTTCAACCTTTATATCCTTTGCATTGACTTCAAAGAATTAAAAGAGAGAGTGATATATATCCCTTTTAACTTTATCATTCATTTAGAATCTTCCTCAAATGATTTGGCAGCGAAAACATTTGATCTGAGCGAAAATACCATCATTCTGCCTATCTCTGTGCTTTTGGTGGCTTGTGAGCCAAAATTCTATCCTGTAAGCCATTGAAAGCTCTACTTTCAGTGGCTAAGGACAGTTGTGCAAACTGAAATAGCCACCGAGAAGGAAGTCTTTTATAGACTTCTTCAAATCTTTATAATTGTGTTTTCCAAGCTTCTTGATCTTCAAGGTTGCTCATTTGATTTCTTTGTTGTGTTTAAATCATGGTTCTTCATTGCATGAACTTTCTGTGCTATATCCATATCTCATACAAATATAGGAGTATCTCTTAACTTATGATAATACCACTGTCTCTATACACTACCAATGTGAGAATACTCCTTTGTTTTATATCTATGGATGTCATTAAGCTGTTGAAAGTCACGCCAAAAATGCTTGTCAATTTGCTCTACAAATTATTCTCCTCCAATTTATTGTTTAAGCAATTGTCGAGCACATCTAAGTGTCATGTAAAGCAATGCCTAGATTTCAATTAGATAACTAGAAATGCCCATTCTCATTCCTTGTTGACAGCCATACATATCTGCTAGTGAATGATCTCTAGTAGATTTGTGTATGCACGCAACAAGATGATCCACTAAGATCCAAAATTAACAGAATCAATTCTCCCTATTGCATTCTCCCCAAAATCTACAATCATTGTATTCACAAACAAATCTGTATGTGGGAATTGGATCCCAACATGCCCTAGCCTTTTCCATTTATTTTGAACACCTCCATTAAGTTGGGCACATAAGAATCTGTCCCCATAACATGTGTTTACAACTATTTCAATAATAAACCTGTACATTGACACTCCATATGAATTGACAGAGGGTTTGTTGCTCGTCTGTATTTGATATCGTGGTAGTATTTTTCTGCGTGTTCATTTGAATCCTGTAGCTTACAATTTGATTCTTAATCCACCTAAATATTTATATCATCTACACAACACATTTTTTCTCTGCATATGGCACTTGAATCATCGTTTGATTTAGCTTGGCGTAGACACCTACAATTTCAAGAAACTGTACATTAAGGTAGGCTTGAATGCTTAATACCTTGGCGATTGGCACACAAGATGTCTTCCTCTTGACTTGGCATTTAGTCTGCCATGTGGATAAGTTTCATAACAACACCAACACGAAGAGATAGCTAATGGTATTGGGCTCAGTGTTATGATGGGATTTGGGATGATTATTGTTGTGACATGTGATTAGGTTATGATCTATTGCGTGACTCTACTTGACTTGTAGATTGTGTGTTGACTTATGTGTTGACTTATGACTTGAATTGTGGCATAACTAATGGCTTGGATCATGGCTTGGTGCGCTAGTCTTGATATGTAATGTGATGACTTAGGATTAGAATTAGAGTTTGACACTTGAGCACACACCTTATTTATTTGATTTTCTTTTACAAACCTAAAAAGAATAAAACTAGGGATTAAGATATGTAATAATTTTTTTTTTTTTTTGTAATGTAGGTTGAAGACAGAGTAATAAGAATCTCAAGTAAACATGACCAATGGGAGATTGGTCAAGGATTTGGAGATAAAACACTGGCCAAAAGACAATGCTAAATGACACATTAAGCATGAACGAATGAAAATTCGTCAAAACTTACAAAATCATTTGAGGAGATAACATATGGCTCCAACTGGGATGGATACCTCCCTGCGAGGTTTCCAAGAACCTATTAGTTTCATTCGCCTTTACCATTGGGATATGGAGTCATTTTGACTTTAGAACTGATCCCCTGCAAACCTATAGCCTGCATGTAACCCTCCTGTATCCTTCTCTACTTATTCAACAACCAATAACTAAAAGAATATACTTACTCATATGAAGAGTTTATTATCCTATCTACTCTTACTCTAACCATTGTACTGATGCTTAATCAATTAAACTCATGCTTCCAATGAAGCCATATCAAAACCTGATTTACTGAACCTGTTCTTGATCTTGACCTGAAAAATAATGGAATGCATAGCCAATAGAAAAGTGATTTGAACACATGATAAAGCCAACTTTCATTTGAAAAAAATACTTTGACATATATGTTGCTGATAGATTCAAAATATTTTTCAATAGGGTCATTAAAAACATAAAGGAATACCTCTCTATGATGTTGTTCCAACTAAAAGAAATGTCACTGCTCTTTTCCTTCATAGATCTCAATTCTGAATATAGACTGCTTGATCTCTGTCTGAGAATAATGCATGATGAACTGCTGATCTAGACTTTTTAGCTCATAATCTTCCTCTTCATATTTGTTGCAATCTTCTAGTGTATACAAATCAGAAAGCTGAGGGTTGCCCTTAGTATATGTTGCATATTCAAATCTGTCACATGCTGATTTAAAAATCTGCTCATCATTTTTTTAGTTTTTAGAGGGGATAATCTGATCTTCATGACAACCTAAAACAATATATGCATTTGATACAATGTCAAAAGCATCATTGCAATTATCATAATGTGGATCACCAATCTCTCGATCATAATGAAGGGTATTTTCTACAGCAACATAATCTTCATGAATGTCTAATTCTTCACTCAAAAGATTGAATTCATGAAAACACTCGGGATGGAGAAAGTCATCTGAAAATTTGTCTTTACAAAACACATGAAAATATGCCAAAGAGATGACACTTGAAAAAGGAAGAGATCGATACCAATCATGAGAAATTACCTCTAATGAAAACCTAAAGATCCTGACTCGAACATCCTCATGCACAATTTGCAACCGATGCATGCAATCATGAAAGTCCAGCAAATGTTCAACTGGTACATCCCACTCTTCTCCTCGAAATTTGGGAAGGCTATTTTCACATTCATCTCTAATAGGCACTAGATTAGGGAAACCAATGATCTTTGAAAAATCATAGAAAGCATATATGTTAGCTAAGATCTTGTTCATTTCATACTAGTGGAGTTGCCAATAGATTTCAAAACAATGGAGTCACCACTGAATCCGTCTTCATGGAGTCGCCAGATAGATGATTACAACCAAATAGTGTCCAGACTTTGTCTATCATCAAAGTTGGATTTTTTTTGTTTTCCAAGGAAGCTTTCTTCAATCTCCTCTCCCTGGAAACAACGCTAATTTGTTATCACTCCAGGAGTCCTTCTCAGGTTGTAGTTAGAAGAATCCTAGTAACTTAAAATAAGTTTTGGTTTTCTGTGTAGGTTGGATCAAATAGGACACATAAACTACTGGCTCACACTTAAGACACTTACTAATATAATCAGATGAGACAATGCTTTCAAAAGTGTATAACCAGATGAGTAACTAAGTGGTGGGTGAAGAAAGTCTATATCTATCAACCATATCAGATGTGTGATGGGATGAATAAATATAACATAGTTTACTTATTAAATCAGTGTTTATGAGTTGACCAATGAGATGACATTCATTTGCAACTAGATAAACTTAGACAACAATAATTAGTCAAGAACAAAAAAAGAGAGAAGATGATAATCTAACATAAACAGTGAAAGGAACTTGTGATCTGTATTATATGTAAAAGTTTTCAGTACAATATTAGCATGGTCTAGTCTCCAGACTCGAACCTCCTCTCCTTCAAAACACTAGGCTTTATAGCCTTTACATAACAATTTAAAATCCTATTAAAATGGATCTAGAATACTAATAATAGAATAAAATCATAACAGTTTTCAAGTCATAGGATTAGATCCTAACTCAAAGGAATCAAATCCTAATAATAATCTGTGATCTTCAGCATTCCTCAACATCTTCAACAATCTTTGACATTCTCAACAACCTTCAAGGTGATGACAAGGCACTTGAAATCTCCCTTTGGCAGCTGGGCAATATCTTAACTAAAAATATAAAAACTCTTCAACCTTTATATCCTTTGCATTGACTTCAAAGAATTAAAACAGAGAGTGATCTCTATCCCTTTTAACTTTATTTTTCATTTAGAATCTCCCTCAAATGATTTGGCAGTGAAAACATTTGATCTGAGCGAAAATACCATCATTCTGCCTATCTCTGTGCTTTTGGTGGCTTGTGAGCCACAATTCTAACATGTAAGCCGCTGAAAGATCTACTTTCGGTTGCTAAGGATAGTTGTGCAAACTGAAATAGCCACTGAAAAGGAAGGCTTTTGTAGACTTCTTCAAAGCTTCATAATTGTGTTTTCCAAGCTTCTTGATCTTCAAGGCTGCTCATTTGATTTCTTTGTTGTGTTTAAATCATGGTTCTTCATTGCATGAAATTCCTGTGCTATATACATATCTCATACAAAGATAGGAGTATCTCTTAACTTGTGATCATACCACTATCTCTGTACACTAGCAATGTGAGAATACTCCTCTATTTTATATCTATAGATGTCATGAAGTTGTTGAAAGTCAAGCCAAAAATGCTTGTAAATTCGCTCTATAAATTATTTTCCTCCAATTTATGGTTTAATAAATTGTCGAGCACATCTAAGTGCCATGTAAAGCAATGCCTGGATTTCAATTGGATAACCATAAATTCCCATTCTCATTCCTTGTTGACAGTCAAGCATATCTGCTAGTGAATGATATCCAGTAGATTTCTGTATACACACAACACAATGATCCACTAAGATCTAGAATTAACAGAAGAAATTCTCCCTATTTCATTCTCCCCAAAATATGCAATCATTGTATTCACAAACAAATATGTATGCAAGAATTGGATCCCAAGATCACATGCCCCAACCTTTGCCATTTATTTCAAACACCTCCATTAAGCTGGGCACATAAACATCTGTCCCCATAACATGTGTTTACATCTATGTCAATAATAAAACTGTACATCGATGCTCCATATGAATTGACAGAGGGTTTGTTGCTCATCTATATTTGATACCATGGCAGTCTTTATCTGCATGTTCATTTGAAACTTGTAGCTTACAGTTTGATGCTTGATCCACCTAAATATTTATATCATCTACGCAACACATTTTTTTCTCGGCATATGACACTTGAATCATAGTTTTATTTATCTTGGCATAGGAACCTACAATTTCGAGAACCTGTACATTAAGGTAGGGTTGAATGCTTAATACCTTGGAGATTGGTGCATACAATTTCTTCCTCTTGACTTAGCATTTAGTGGTCCATGTGGAATAGTTCAATAACAACACCAGCTTGAAGAGATAGCTAATGGTATCGGGCTTGGTGTTGTGTTGGGATTTGGGATGAGTATTGCTATGACATGTTCTTAGGTTATGATCTATTGCGTGACTCTGCTTGACTTGTAGCTTGTGTGTTGACTTATGTGTCGACTTATGACTTAAATTTTGTCATAACTAATGGCTTGGATCATGGCTTGGTGCTCTAGGATTGATATGTAATGTGATGAATTAGAATTATAATCAGAGTTTAACACTTGAGAAAACACCTTATTTATTTGATTTTCTTTTACAAACCTAAAAAGAATAAAACTAGAGCCCTCCGGGGGGTAGCTCAATTGGCAAGTGTCGTGAAAATGAAGTTCCATGAGGTTTCGAGTTCAAATCCCCCCGACTTAGAATGTGTGCCATGTATGGGGCCTCGTGGGCACACCTGAAGGTTATCGTGGTAGCAGTTGGATAAAATGGCCATGTGTAACGCGAGCACGTGCCCAACTAGTTGTTGATTCCTCCGGACATATATATATATATATAAAAGAATAAAACTAGGGATTAGAATATGCAATAATTTTTTGTGTTTTTGTAATGCAGGTTGAAGATAAAGTAACAAGACTCTCGAGTAAACATGATCAATGGGATCTTCGTAAAGGATTTGGAGATAAAACATTGGCCAAAAGACTATGCTAAATGACACATTAAGCACGAACGAATGAAAATTCCTCAAAATTTACAAAATCATTTGAGGAGATAACACAATGGACATGAATGGACTAAGCACCAAGGAAGATTTGAACATCATACCTTTAGGTTCCTATGACTTTCTAATTCGTATGGATTGGTTGGACCAACACCATTCTATCCTATATTGTTATAATAAGGAATTTACTTGTTGGGATGAGGAAGGGAACCTAAGGACAGTACAAGGAATTCCCAGAGCAGTAATCGTCAGAGAAATTTCAGCATTGTAGCTGAAGAAAAGTTACAGAAAAGGGTGTCAAATATTTGTAACACATATGGAAGAGACACCTAAAGATAAGGTGTAAAATATTGAAGATTATGAATTCCTAAAAGAGTTTGAATATGTATTTAAAGAAAAACTAGGATTACCCCCTAAAATAGATATTGATTTCTCCATCAATATGATGCCTGGAACAACCCCAATATCCAAGACCCCTTACAGGATGAGTACACTAGAATTGAAGGAATTGCAAATGCAACTTGAAGAGCTTCTAAAGAAGGGGTATATACATGCAAGTGTGTCACCTTGGGGTGCCCAATATTATTTTTGAAGAAAAATGATGGAACATTGAGACTTTTCATTGACTTCAGGAAATTGAACAAGGTAATTGTGAAGAATAAGTATCCTTTGCCAATGATGGATGACCTCTTTGATCAATTGAAAGATGAAAATATATTCTCCAAGATTGATCTTGGGTCAGGTTATCATTAGGTAAGAATTAAAGAAGAAGACATCAATAAGACTTGTTTCAAAACATGGCATGGGCATTATGAGTTCACAGTGGTGCCATTTGAATTATCAAATGCACCAGTTGTCTTCATGTGTTTAATGAAAGGTATTTTCAGAGAATACTTAGATACATTTGTAATTTTATTTTTAGATGACATTATTATATATTCTAAGTGAGAGGAAGATCATTAAAAACACTTGAGGATGGTATTATAGGTATTAAGGGAGCATCAATTGTATGCCAAAATGAGTAAGTGCTCATTTTATCATAAACAAATTCATAATTTAGGACATATCATTTCAGAGGAAGGGATAGCAGTGGATCCTAGAAATATTAAGGACATTAGAGGATGATCATCACCTAAGAATGTGACATAGGTCAGATCATTCATGGGCCTTGTAGGCTACTATAGGATATTTATTGAAGGATTCTCAAATATTGCACACTCGATCAATTCCTTGCAAAATAAGGGGGTGACGTTTTAATGGACATTGGATTGTGAAAAGAGTTTCCAAAACTTGAAGAAATTATTAACAAGTGCTCCAATATTAAGGATTGTTTATTCAAATGAAGACTTCATTGTATGCAATGATGCATGTAAAGAAAGTCTTGGTGGATTCCTCATTCAAAATGGGTATGTGTTATTCTATGAATCAAGGAAGTTGAAGGAGCATGAAAGGAACTATGCTACTCATGATTTGGAGTTGGAAGCCATAGTGCATGCCTTAAATATGTGGATGCACTACCTCATGGAGAAAAGGTTTGAGTTGAGGAAAGACCATAGTGGCCTGAAATATTTATTTGGACAACCAACTCTAAATGTCAGGAAAAACAAGTGGTTATAATTTCTTGGTGAATATGACTTTGATATAAAGCATATCAAAGGGAAAGAGAACAAGGTGGTTGATGCAATTAGAAGAAGGGTACATGAGTTGCATGCTACAGACATTATCATGTACCAATCAGATTTAAAATATATAATCTTAGAGGTTGCAAAATCAGATTTGCAATACATGGAAATAATAACAAAATTACAGCAAGGTATTTTGCAGTAGAACATTGAAGATTATAGGATAGGAAATGAGGAAATTATCATGTACAGGGGAAGAATTTATGTACCAAATTCCCAGGAATTGAAAACTATGATATTGAGAGAAATTCATAATGAACCTTATGCCAGACACCCAAGTTATCGGAAAACTATTACAGTTCTCAAGAACCAATATTATTGGTCAGGAATGAAGAAAGAAGTTGTTGAGTTTATTGCCAAATGTTTAGAGTGTAAAAATGTCAAGGATGAGCATAGACACACAACTGGTTTTCTATAGCCATTATCCATTCCTGATTGGAAATGGGAAGTTGTAACAATGGATTTCATCACCAAACTTCCCAGAACAAACAAGCAGTATGTTTCTATCATGGTAATGGTGGATAAGCTTACCAAAGATGCCCATTTTATTCTAGTAAAGCTCACTCACAAGGCAGCCAACATTACTGATATTTATATGAGAGAAATTGCTCGACTTCATGGTATGTCCAAGACAATTGTGTCTAAAAGAGATCCAAAATTTACATCAAATTTTTGGAAAGGATTATTTAATGGATTTGGAACAAATTTGAATTTTAGCATAACTTTCCATCCATAATCAAATTGACAAACAAAGAGGGTGAATCAAGTGATTGTGGATATGTTTAGGATGTATGTGATGGATAAACCATAAAAATGGGAAGACTAGCTACACTTAGTAGAGTTTTCTTATAACAATGGGTACTAGACGTATCTAAAGATGAGCCTATTTGAGGCACTTTATTGTAGAAGGTGCAACACGTTGGTAAGTTGGGACAACCCAACAAATATAGAAGTGGTTGGGATAGAATTACTTAGGGAAATGGAACAGAAAATGTTGAAAATAAAACATAATTTAAAGGTTGCGCAAGACACGAAAAAAAGCTATGTTGATAAGGGCAGAAATCAAGGGAATTTAAAGTTCCTTGAAGTTGGGAAATTGGTCAAAATTGGAATCTCGTTATTGTGGACCGTTTGAAATCCTAGAGAGGATTGGGCCTATAGCATACATGCTTTCCTTTCTTGCATCAATGTCTATTCATAATGTATTCCATGTATCATTTCTCAAAAAGTATATACATGATGCTAATCATGTCATTGATTGGAATGTGATTTAGGTGGAGAAAGAAGGTTCCTTTCAAGTGCATTCGATGTGCATACTAGACTAGAAGATCAATAAGCTCTAGAATCAATCCATAGAGCTAGTAAAGGTCCAATTGACCCTGTATAGTCCTAAAGATGCAAATTGGGATCACGAGGATGCTATGCAGATAGAATACCCACATATTTTTAAGGATTTTTGAAATTTTGGTGGTACAAGTGTATGTATTTTATTGAGGACAATATATAAATAAGGGGGAGGGGAATGTACCCCTAGGCCAAACCCAAATTGTAAATGTAAATACAAATGTACTTAGGATAGTGATTCTGGATGCAGAAAGGGCAGTGTATATTTGATGTAAATGTAAATGTACTCACATGCAAATATTAATGAAAAACACATCACTACATGCAAACCAACCATGTAAAAGAGTATGGGGGAATAAACTCCACTAGTTAGGGAAAGAGGACTAAAAGGTGAGGATAAGGGGCTAAGCTAGGGAGCTTAAGACAAAAATGAATATTATACTAATATTCGTTATAGTATAAAGTATGGATAATTATTTTATCCTAAGTTATAAGGATGGGGACAAGTGGGCCAAAATATCTCTCAACATGACAAGTGTCAAATTAGGAACATGCATACAAAGAGTTTGGACTTAGTGCATTTTCCACAATTCCATGATTCCTCCATTCCTTCACTCACAAATTTCAACTGTCCTCCGAAGTTTTATGTTACTATCATTGTAACTATACTATACATGAACTAGTACCATACATGTACTTGTACCTATACATGTACTTATACATGTACCTGTTTAGCTTAGGAGTTGGACTGAAGAAATGGGTTGTCAGGGGGATATTGAAGAGGTGGGTTTTCAGGCCCGTGGGAAATTCCCTCCAGGAGAGAGAATTGATATCCTGAAGGTGTTATACTATATCTATAGGGCTCTGAGACTTCTTGTATGGCCTGTTGTTGAAGCCCCAAAAAGGAAATGGGCAGTCAAAGGAATGTTGAGCAAAGAAGGGGCACATTTCTTGGGGTGGGACATGCATGTGGGGAATGAGGGACTATAGTTTATTAGTTCAAATTGGCACATGTGACGGAGTTTTTCCTACTGTCTGAGATACATCATCTTGGTTAGAATTCATTTTATCGGGTGGAGTTTAGTCCCATCTCCGGGGTGACCCATTGTTGAGAGTTTTGAGCAATGTATTCTAAGTTTGGGAGGAACGTGGAAGGTTTGCACATAGTTGGTGGTCTTTTTAACAAAGATAAGTGTCAATTGTGTGTTAAATTATGTGATACAATATTATTTATGCATTTTTTTTTATGGCTTTTCATGTGTGTATTTCATGTGTATTTCTATTATTATTCTGTATGAATCTGTGTATTTGCATAATATTGTATGTTTTAATTTTGTATACAGTTCAAATTTTTTATGTGGCATAGCCCAGTTGGATGTTGGGGATGCTACAACAACCACTTTGAAATATCCATAAATAGTAAACTCACCACTTCTTGTTGCAACCACTTTATTATTTAAATAAATTCTCTTTGCAACCACTTTGACTACTTTATTATTTAAATAATTTATCTTTACTCACAACTTGTTGAAACTAACTTTTCTATAATTAGTCAATTCATAAATTCTTTTCCCTTAACTAACTTCTTGTTGCAACCACTTTATTTTTTAATTTATTTCTTGGTCAACCACTTTGACTTTTCAATCTTCTCATCACAACTACTTTACCATAATTACCAAACTCACAACTTCTTGTTGCAACTAATTTTTTTTTAATTATTTTCTTAATGCAACAACTATACCCATTATTAACTCCTAGTTACCATGAATTTCAATATTACACTTCTTCTAGGAGCTTCTAGAATAATTAACGTATTTGACCTTCTAGGGGCTTCTAGATAACTCATGGGGGTTCTCCAACTTCATATGGCCATAACTCTCTAATCGTGAGGATTTATGTGATGTTCCACATATCACCGGAAATGGCATGAAATATACTATCCATATAGAATAGTATTACCTATAAATTCATTTATATTCATTCATTTATACCTCAAACAGACTCGGGTCCCTTACCCATGCCTTTGTGCTACCATAATTCACTACCAGACTTCTTCAAGGATTGACATCAATCAGTAAGGGTTGATATAAATATACAATATCACTCTACAAGGGTTGCCATAAATGAAAACCAACAGTCCATACCAATTTTCCATCAACCTAAGCCAATTGTCTGACAATATCCCCCTTTGGCATTGATGGGAACACCAACATTGATGGAAACACTTAGTCATGATAAAATTCATGCTCATACTTTTCATCAATGTTTCTATCTCTCCTCCTTTGATATCAATGGAAAAGGGTATCTCCCTTTGGGGTTGCTCCCCCAAAATGAGGTTTCCTTGGGGTTTCTCCCCCTATCTAAATTTCTTTGATCTTTCTCTATGTTTCTAATCCTCTTATTACTCTCTCTCCCTTCATATGAATAATATATCCCCCTTTGAAAAAGGGTATCACTCTGATGCAACATTGAAGTCACATCACCCATGCTTCCCTTGTGACAATCACTCCCCCTGGAAACATGCCTCTCTGCTCTCTCTCCAAGAAACTAACTCTCTATCCTGCATTTGATGAATATCTTCCCATGGAATCATAACTCTAGTCTTAACTCTCTTTCTGACAACTTCTATGAATGATATTTCTACCTATATTTTTGGTTCTATTTATCTGTCTTGACTTCTCTGCAAGATGTTGTGTAGAAAAATATAAGTCTTCATGTACCTTCTTCCTTTTGGAGTTATTGTCCATTGGTGCTTCCTTCTGTAATCAACTGACATATATGAAAAAAATTAAATAATAATCATTCAAATATTCCTGAGTAATTATCATCCATTATGATAATGTTCCTTTTTCTTTGAACCGCTCTTTGAACCAATCTATGAATCCATGTTCTCATCCACTGTCAAATATATGTCCAAACCTGCTAAGTGTTCTTATGAATCCATCTCTTTCCATACTGTCCAAGAATATTCTACACAACTATCCATAATTTTGACCCATCTGTCACTATACTATCATGAAGTATTCAGTATTGCAACTGATCAATCTATCATATTGTAATTCTGCTAACTGACTACTTTGAATTTGTCTACTCAAACTCTACAAGTTGCTCGAAGGATGGTTCGCTGGTATGTATCAGCTACCACGTAGACTCCCCTTGTCTAATATTCATATTACCTGGGAGTCTCTAAGATATATGGCTCATAACAATTCCTTCTCTAATGTGGATTCATCATCATCCTGATTGGTAGATTCATCATCTCTCTGAAATCTGACTTCTGTCTTTCTGTCTGTGGATTAATCTTTCATTGCAATACTTGAAAGTACAATCTCTTAAACTTTTTCCTTATTTATATGTCCTTATTTTTTTTCATTTCTTTTCCAAACCTTTATGTATATGACATCTTCCTTTTTCTTTGTAGATTTGTCTTCATCTCATTTTATTGCCAATCTTGCAATCTTTGGGACCTGGTCGTTATTCACTTGTTCTTCCTATTTTCTTATCCATACTTTCTTATATCGTATATCAGTGTTATATTTCATTTAAGTATCGATCATGCTTCTACATTCATGAGCTATGTGTCCATAGTTATGAAATTTGTAACATTCAATGTTACGTGGGGCCACATAAGAATTTATTTCTTGAACATTTCTTTTATAATCCCTGCAATATGAAACCTTATGTCCAAANTGGCTTGGATCATGGCTTGGTGCGCTAGTCTTGATATGTAATGTGATGACTTAGGATTAGAATTAGAGTTTGACACTTGAGCACACACATTATTTATTTGATTTTCTTTTACAAACCTAAAAAGAATAAAACTAGGGATTAGGATATGTAATAATTTTTTTTTTTTTGTAATGTAGGTTGAAGACAGAGTAACAAGAATCTCGAGTAAACATGACCAATGGGAGATTGGTCAAGGATTTGGAGATAAAACACTGGCCAAAAGACAATGCTAAATGACACATTAAGCATGAACAAATGAAAATTCGTCAAAACTTACAAAATCATTTGAGGAGATAACATATGGCTCCAACTGGGATGGATACCTCCATGCGAGGTTTCCAAGAACCTATTAGTTTCAGTCGCCTTTACCATTGGGATATGGAGTCATTTGGAATTTAGAACTGATCCCCTGCAAACCTATAGCCTTCATGTAACCTGCCTGTATCCTGCTCTACTTATTCAACAACCAATAACTAAAAGAATATACTTACTCATATGAAGAGTTTATTATCCTATCTACTCCTAATCTAACCATTGTACTGATGCTTAATCAATTAAACTCATGCTTCCAATGAATCCATATCAAAACCTGATTTACTGAACCTGTTCTTGATCTTGACCTGAAAAATAATGGAATGCATAGCCAATAGAAAAGTGATTTGAACACATGATAAAGCCAACTTTCATCTGACAAAAATACTTTGACATATTTGTTGCTCATAGATTCAAAATATTTTTCAATAGGGTCATTAAAAACATAAATGAATACCTCTCTATGATGTTGTTCCAACTAAAAGAAATGTCACTGCTCTTTTCCTTCATAGATCTCAATTCTGAATATAGACTGCTTGATCTCTGTCTGAGAATAATGCATCATGAACTATTGATCTAGACTTTTCAGCTCATAATCTTCCTCTTCATATCTATTGCAATCTTCTAGTGTATACAAATCAGAAAGCTGAGGGTTGCCCTTAGTATATGTTGCAGATTCAAATATGTCACATGCTGATGTAAAAATTTGCTCATCATTTTTTTAGTTTTTAGAGGGGATAATCTGATCTTCATGACAACCTAAAACAATATATGCATTTGGTACAATGTCAAAAGCATCATTTCAATTATCATAATGTGGATCACCAATCTCTCGATCATAATGAAGGGTATTTTCTACAACAACATAATCTTCATGAATGTCTAATTCTTTATTCAAAATATTGAATTCATGAAAACACTCGGGATGGAGAAAGTCATCTGAAAATTTGTCTTTACAAAACACATGAAAAGCAGCATGAAAATATGCCAAAGAGATGACACTTGAAAAAGGAAGAGATCGATACCAATCATGAGAAATTACCTCTAATGAAAACCTGAAGATCCTGACTTGAACATCCTCGTGCACAATTTGCAACCGATGCATGCAATCATGAAAGTCCAGCAAATGTTTAACTAGTACATCCCACTCTTCTCCTCGAAATTTGGGAAGGCTATTTTCACATTCATCTCTAATAGGCACTAGATTAGGGAAACCAATGATCTTTGAAAAATCACAGAAAGCATATATGTTAGATAAGATCTTGTTCATTTCATACTAGTGGAGTTGCCAACAGATTTCAAAACAATGTAGTCACCACTGAATCCGTCCTTCATGGAATCACCAGATAGATGATTACAACCAAATAGTGTCCAGACTTTGTCTATCATCAAAGTTGGATTTGTGTTGTTTTCCAAGGAAGCTTTCTTCAATATCCTCTCCTTGGAAACAACGCTAATTTGTTATCCCTCCAGGAGTCCTTCTCAGGTTGTAGTTAGAAGAAGCCTAGTAACTTAAAATATGTTTTGGTTTTCTGTGTAGGTTGGATCAAATAGGACACATAAACTATTGGCTCACACTTAAGACACTTACTAATATAATCAGATGAGACAATGCTTTCAAAAGTGTATAACCAGATGAGTAACTAAGTGGTGGGTGAAGAAATTCTATATCTATCAACCATATCAGATGTGTGATGGGATGAATAAATATAACACAAATTACTTATTAAATCAGTGTTTATGAGTTGACCAATGAGATGACATTCATTTGCAACTAGATAAACTTAGACAACAGTAATCAGTCAAGAACAGAAAAAGAGAGAAGATGATAATCTAACATAAACAGTGAAAGGAACTTGTGATCTGTATTATATGTAAAAGTTTTCAGTACAATATTAGCATGGTCTAGTCTCCAGACTCGAACCTCCTCTCCTTCAAAACACTAGGCTTTATAGCCTTTACATAACAATTTAAAATCCTATTAAAATGGATCTAGAATACTAATAATAGAATAAAATCATAACAGTTTTCAAGTCATAGGATTAGATCCTAACTCAAAGGAATCAAATCCTAATAATAATCTGTGATCTTCAGCATTCCTCAACATCTTCAACAATCTTTGACATTCTCAACAACCTTCAAGGTGATGACAAGGCACTTGAAATCTCCCTTTGGCAGCTGGGCAATATCTTAACTAAAAATATAAAAACTCTTCAACCTTTATATCCTTTGCATTGACTTCAAAGAATTAAAACAGAGAGTGATCTCTATCCCTTTTAACTTTATTTTTCATTTAGAATCTCCCTCAAATGATTTGGCAGTGAAAACATTTGATCTGAGCGAAAATACCATCATTCTGCCTATCTCTGTGCTTTTGGTGGCTTGTGAGCCACAATTCTAACATGTAAGCCGCTGAAAGATCTACTTTCGGTTGCTAAGGATAGTTGTGCAAACTGAAATAGCCACTGAAAAGGAAGGCTTTTGTAGACTTCTTCAAAGCTTCATAATTGTGTTTTCCAAGCTTCTTGATCTTCAAGGCTGCTCATTTGATTTCTTTGTTGTGTTTAAATCATGGTTCTTCATTGCATGAAATTCCTGTGCTATATACATATCTCATACAAAGATAGGAGTATCTCTTAACTTGTGATCATACCACTATCTCTGTACACTAGCAATGTGAGAATACTCCTCTATTTTATATCTATAGATGTCATGAAGTTGTTGAAAGTCAAGCCAAAAATGCTTGTAAATTCGCTCTATAAATTATTTTCCTCCAATTTATGGTTTAATAAATTGTCGAGCACATCTAAGTGCCATGTAAAGCAATGCCTGGATTTCAATTGGATAACCATAAATTCCCATTCTCATTCCTTGTTGACAGTCAAGCATATCTGCTAGTGAATGATATCCAGTAGATTTCTGTATACACACAACACAATGATCCACTAAGATCTAGAATTAACAGAAGAAATTCTCCCTATTTCATTCTCCCCAAAATATGCAATCATTGTATTCACAAACAAATATGTATGCAAGAATTGGATCCCAAGATCACATGCCCCAACCTTTGCCATTTATTTCAAACACCTCCATTAAGCTGGGCACATAAACATCTGTCCCCATAACATGTGTTTACATCTATGTCAATAATAAAACTGTACATCGATGCTCCATATGAATTGACAGAGGGTTTGTTGCTCATCTATATTTGATACCATGGCAGTCTTTATCTGCATGTTCATTTGAAACTTGTAGCTTACAGTTTGATGCTTGATCCACCTAAATATTTATATCATCTACGCAACACATTTTTTTCTCGGCATATGACACTTGAATCATAGTTTTATTTATCTTGGCATAGGAACCTACAATTTCGAGAACCTGTACATTAAGGTAGGGTTGAATGCTTAATACCTTGGAGATTGGTGCATACAATTTCTTCCTCTTGACTTAGCATTTAGTGGTCCATGTGGAATAGTTCAATAACAACACCAGCTTGAAGAGATAGCTAATGGTATCGGGCTTGGTGTTGTGTTGGGATTTGGGATGAGTATTGCTATGACATGTTCTTAGGTTATGATCTATTGCGTGACTCTGCTTGACTTGTAGCTTGTGTGTTGACTTATGTGTCGACTTATGACTTAAATTTTGTCATAACTAATGGCTTGGATCATGGCTTGGTGCTCTAGGATTGATATGTAATGTGATGAATTAGAATTATAATCAGAGTTTAACACTTGAGAAAACACCTTATTTATTTGATTTTCTTTTACAAACCTAAAAAGAATAAAACTAGAGCCCTCCGGGGGGTAGCTCAATTGGCAAGTGTCGTGAAAATGAAGTTCCATGAGGTTTCGAGTTCAAATCCCCCCGACTTAGAATGTGTGCCATGTATGGGGCCTCGTGGGCACACCTGAAGGTTATCGTGGTAGCAGTTGGATAAAATGGCCATGTGTAACGCGAGCACGTGCCCAACTAGTTGTTGATTCCTCCGGACATATATATATATATATAAAAGAATAAAACTAGGGATTAGAATATGCAATAATTTTTTGTGTTTTTGTAATGCAGGTTGAAGATAAAGTAACAAGACTCTCGAGTAAACATGATCAATGGGATCTTCGTAAAGGATTTGGAGATAAAACATTGGCCAAAAGACTATGCTAAATGACACATTAAGCACGAACGAATGAAAATTCCTCAAAATTTACAAAATCATTTGAGGAGATAACACAATGGACATGAATGGACTAAGCACCAAGGAAGATTTGAACATCATACCTTTAGGTTCCTATGACTTTCTAATTCGTATGGATTGGTTGGACCAACACCATTCTATCCTATATTGTTATAATAAGGAATTTACTTGTTGGGATGAGGAAGGGAACCTAAGGACAGTACAAGGAATTCCCAGAGCAGTAATCGTCAGAGAAATTTCAGCATTGTAGCTGAAGAAAAGTTACAGAAAAGGGTGTCAAATATTTGTAACACATATGGAAGAGACACCTAAAGATAAGGTGTAAAATATTGAAGATTATGAATTCCTAAAAGAGTTTGAATATGTATTTAAAGAAAAACTAGGATTACCCCCTAAAATAGATATTGATTTCTCCATCAATATGATGCCTGGAACAACCCCAATATCCAAGACCCCTTACAGGATGAGTACACTAGAATTGAAGGAATTGCAAATGCAACTTGAAGAGCTTCTAAAGAAGGGGTATATACATGCAAGTGTGTCACCTTGGGGTGCCCAATATTATTTTTGAAGAAAAATGATGGAACATTGAGACTTTTCATTGACTTCAGGAAATTGAACAAGGTAATTGTGAAGAATAAGTATCCTTTGCCAATGATGGATGACCTCTTTGATCAATTGAAAGATGAAAATATATTCTCCAAGATTGATCTTGGGTCAGGTTATCATTAGGTAAGAATTAAAGAAGAAGACATCAATAAGACTTGTTTCAAAACATGGCATGGGCATTATGAGTTCACAGTGGTGCCATTTGAATTATCAAATGCACCAGTTGTCTTCATGTGTTTAATGAAAGGTATTTTCAGAGAATACTTAGATACATTTGTAATTTTATTTTTAGATGACATTATTATATATTCTAAGTGAGAGGAAGATCATTAAAAACACTTGAGGATGGTATTATAGGTATTAAGGGAGCATCAATTGTATGCCAAAATGAGTAAGTGCTCATTTTATCATAAACAAATTCATAATTTAGGACATATCATTTCAGAGGAAGGGATAGCAGTGGATCCTAGAAATATTAAGGACATTAGAGGATGATCATCACCTAAGAATGTGACATAGGTCAGATCATTCATGGGCCTTGTAGGCTACTATAGGATATTTATTGAAGGATTCTCAAATATTGCACACTCGATCAATTCCTTGCAAAATAAGGGGGTGACGTTTTAATGGACATTGGATTGTGAAAAGAGTTTCCAAAACTTGAAGAAATTATTAACAAGTGCTCCAATATTAAGGATTGTTTATTCAAATGAAGACTTCATTGTATGCAATGATGCATGTAAAGAAAGTCTTGGTGGATTCCTCATTCAAAATGGGTATGTGTTATTCTATGAATCAAGGAAGTTGAAGGAGCATGAAAGGAACTATGCTACTCATGATTTGGAGTTGGAAGCCATAGTGCATGCCTTAAATATGTGGATGCACTACCTCATGGAGAAAAGGTTTGAGTTGAGGAAAGACCATAGTGGCCTGAAATATTTATTTGGACAACCAACTCTAAATGTCAGGAAAAACAAGTGGTTATAATTTCTTGGTGAATATGACTTTGATATAAAGCATATCAAAGGGAAAGAGAACAAGGTGGTTGATGCAATTAGAAGAAGGGTACATGAGTTGCATGCTACAGACATTATCATGTACCAATCAGATTTAAAATATATAATCTTAGAGGTTGCAAAATCAGATTTGCAATACATGGAAATAATAACAAAATTACAGCAAGGTATTTTGCAGTAGAACATTGAAGATTATAGGATAGGAAATGAGGAAATTATCATGTACAGGGGAAGAATTTATGTACCAAATTCCCAGGAATTGAAAACTATGATATTGAGAGAAATTCATAATGAACCTTATGCCAGACACCCAAGTTATCGGAAAACTATTACAGTTCTCAAGAACCAATATTATTGGTCAGGAATGAAGAAAGAAGTTGTTGAGTTTATTGCCAAATGTTTAGAGTGTAAAAATGTCAAGGATGAGCATAGACACACAACTGGTTTTCTATAGCCATTATCCATTCCTGATTGGAAATGGGAAGTTGTAACAATGGATTTCATCACCAAACTTCCCAGAACAAACAAGCAGTATGTTTCTATCATGGTAATGGTGGATAAGCTTACCAAAGATGCCCATTTTATTCTAGTAAAGCTCACTCACAAGGCAGCCAACATTACTGATATTTATATGAGAGAAATTGCTCGACTTCATGGTATGTCCAAGACAATTGTGTCTAAAAGAGATCCAAAATTTACATCAAATTTTTGGAAAGGATTATTTAATGGATTTGGAACAAATTTGAATTTTAGCATAACTTTCCATCCATAATCAAATTGACAAACAAAGAGGGTGAATCAAGTGATTGTGGATATGTTTAGGATGTATGTGATGGATAAACCATAAAAATGGGAAGACTAGCTACACTTAGTAGAGTTTTCTTATAACAATGGGTACTAGACGTATCTAAAGATGAGCCTATTTGAGGCACTTTATTGTAGAAGGTGCAACACGTTGGTAAGTTGGGACAACCCAACAAATATAGAAGTGGTTGGGATAGAATTACTTAGGGAAATGGAACAGAAAATGTTGAAAATAAAACATAATTTAAAGGTTGCGCAAGACACGAAAAAAAGCTATGTTGATAAGGGCAGAAATCAAGGGAATTTAAAGTTCCTTGAAGTTGGGAAATTGGTCAAAATTGGAATCTCGTTATTGTGGACCGTTTGAAATCCTAGAGAGGATTGGGCCTATAGCATACATGCTTTCCTTTCTTGCATCAATGTCTATTCATAATGTATTCCATGTATCATTTCTCAAAAAGTATATACATGATGCTAATCATGTCATTGATTGGAATGTGATTTAGGTGGAGAAAGAAGGTTCCTTTCAAGTGCATTCGATGTGCATACTAGACTAGAAGATCAATAAGCTCTAGAATCAATCCATAGAGCTAGTAAAGGTCCAATTGACCCTGTATAGTCCTAAAGATGCAAATTGGGATCACGAGGATGCTATGCAGATAGAATACCCACATATTTTTAAGGATTTTTGAAATTTTGGTGGTACAAGTGTATGTATTTTATTGAGGACAATATATAAATAAGGGGGAGGGGAATGTACCCCTAGGCCAAACCCAAATTGTAAATGTAAATACAAATGTACTTAGGATAGTGATTCTGGATGCAGAAAGGGCAGTGTATATTTGATGTAAATGTAAATGTACTCACATGCAAATATTAATGAAAAACACATCACTACATGCAAACCAACCATGTAAAAGAGTATGGGGGAATAAACTCCACTAGTTAGGGAAAGAGGACTAAAAGGTGAGGATAAGGGGCTAAGCTAGGGAGCTTAAGACAAAAATGAATATTATACTAATATTCGTTATAGTATAAAGTATGGATAATTATTTTATCCTAAGTTATAAGGATGGGGACAAGTGGGCCAAAATATCTCTCAACATGACAAGTGTCAAATTAGGAACATGCATACAAAGAGTTTGGACTTAGTGCATTTTCCACAATTCCATGATTCCTCCATTCCTTCACTCACAAATTTCAACTGTCCTCCGAAGTTTTATGTTACTATCATTGTAACTATACTATACATGAACTAGTACCATACATGTACTTGTACCTATACATGTACTTATACATGTACCTGTTTAGCTTAGGAGTTGGACTGAAGAAATGGGTTGTCAGGGGGATATTGAAGAGGTGGGTTTTCAGGCCCGTGGGAAATTCCCTCCAGGAGAGAGAATTGATATCCTGAAGGTGTTATACTATATCTATAGGGCTCTGAGACTTCTTGTATGGCCTGTTGTTGAAGCCCCAAAAAGGAAATGGGCAGTCAAAGGAATGTTGAGCAAAGAAGGGGCACATTTCTTGGGGTGGGACATGCATGTGGGGAATGAGGGACTATAGTTTATTAGTTCAAATTGGCACATGTGACGGAGTTTTTCCTACTGTCTGAGATACATCATCTTGGTTAGAATTCATTTTATCGGGTGGAGTTTAGTCCCATCTCCGGGGTGACCCATTGTTGAGAGTTTTGAGCAATGTATTCTAAGTTTGGGAGGAACGTGGAAGGTTTGCACATAGTTGGTGGTCTTTTTAACAAAGATAAGTGTCAATTGTGTGTTAAATTATGTGATACAATATTATTTATGCATTTTTTTTTATGGCTTTTCATGTGTGTATTTCATGTGTATTTCTATTATTATTCTGTATGAATCTGTGTATTTGCATAATATTGTATGTTTTAATTTTGTATACAGTTCAAATTTTTTATGTGGCATAGCCCAGTTGGATGTTGGGGATGCTACAACAACCACTTTGAAATATCCATAAATAGTAAACTCACCACTTCTTGTTGCAACCACTTTATTATTTAAATAAATTCTCTTTGCAACCACTTTGACTACTTTATTATTTAAATAATTTATCTTTACTCACAACTTGTTGAAACTAACTTTTCTATAATTAGTCAATTCATAAATTCTTTTCCCTTAACTAACTTCTTGTTGCAACCACTTTATTTTTTAATTTATTTCTTGGTCAACCACTTTGACTTTTCAATCTTCTCATCACAACTACTTTACCATAATTACCAAACTCACAACTTCTTGTTGCAACTAATTTTTTTTTAATTATTTTCTTAATGCAACAACTATACCCATTATTAACTCCTAGTTACCATGAATTTCAATATTACACTTCTTCTAGGAGCTTCTAGAATAATTAACGTATTTGACCTTCTAGGGGCTTCTAGATAACTCATGGGGGTTCTCCAACTTCATATGGCCATAACTCTCTAATCGTGAGGATTTATGTGATGTTCCACATATCACCGGAAATGGCATGAAATATACTATCCATATAGAATAGTATTACCTATAAATTCATTTATATTCATTCATTTATACCTCAAACAGACTCGGGTCCCTTACCCATGCCTTTGTGCTACCATAATTCACTACCAGACTTCTTCAAGGATTGACATCAATCAGTAAGGGTTGATATAAATATACAATATCACTCTACAAGGGTTGCCATAAATGAAAACCAACAGTCCATACCAATTTTCCATCAACCTAAGCCAATTGTCTGACAATATCCCCCTTTGGCATTGATGGGAACACCAACATTGATGGAAACACTTAGTCATGATAAAATTCATGCTCATACTTTTCATCAATGTTTCTATCTCTCCTCCTTTGATATCAATGGAAAAGGGTATCTCCCTTTGGGGTTGCTCCCCCAAAATGAGGTTTCCTTGGGGTTTCTCCCCCTATCTAAATTTCTTTGATCTTTCTCTATGTTTCTAATCCTCTTATTACTCTCTCTCCCTTCATATGAATAATATATCCCCCTTTGAAAAAGGGTATCACTCTGATGCAACATTGAAGTCACATCACCCATGCTTCCCTTGTGACAATCACTCCCCCTGGAAACATGCCTCTCTGCTCTCTCTCCAAGAAACTAACTCTCTATCCTGCATTTGATGAATATCTTCCCATGGAATCATAACTCTAGTCTTAACTCTCTTTCTGACAACTTCTATGAATGATATTTCTACCTATATTTTTGGTTCTATTTATCTGTCTTGACTTCTCTGCAAGATGTTGTGTAGAAAAATATAAGTCTTCATGTACCTTCTTCCTTTTGGAGTTATTGTCCATTGGTGCTTCCTTCTGTAATCAACTGACATATATGAAAAAAATTAAATAATAATCATTCAAATATTCCTGAGTAATTATCATCCATTATGATAATGTTCCTTTTTCTTTGAACCGCTCTTTGAACCAATCTATGAATCCATGTTCTCATCCACTGTCAAATATATGTCCAAACCTGCTAAGTGTTCTTATGAATCCATCTCTTTCCATACTGTCCAAGAATATTCTACACAACTATCCATAATTTTGACCCATCTGTCACTATACTATCATGAAGTATTCAGTATTGCAACTGATCAATCTATCATATTGTAATTCTGCTAACTGACTACTTTGAATTTGTCTACTCAAACTCTACAAGTTGCTCGAAGGATGGTTCGCTGGTATGTATCAGCTACCACGTAGACTCCCCTTGTCTAATATTCATATTACCTGGGAGTCTCTAAGATATATGGCTCATAACAATTCCTTCTCTAATGTGGATTCATCATCATCCTGATTGGTAGATTCATCATCTCTCTGAAATCTGACTTCTGTCTTTCTGTCTGTGGATTAATCTTTCATTGCAATACTTGAAAGTACAATCTCTTAAACTTTTTCCTTATTTATATGTCCTTATTTTTTTTCATTTCTTTTCCAAACCTTTATGTATATGACATCTTCCTTTTTCTTTGTAGATTTGTCTTCATCTCATTTTATTGCCAATCTTGCAATCTTTGGGACCTGGTCGTTATTCACTTGTTCTTCCTATTTTCTTATCCATACTTTCTTATATCGTATATCAGTGTTATATTTCATTTAAGTATCGATCATGCTTCTACATTCATGAGCTATGTGTCCATAGTTATGAAATTTGTAACATTCAATGTTACGTGGGGCCACATAAGAATTTATTTCTTGAACATTTCTTTTATAATCCCTGCAATATGAAACCTTATGTCCAAATCTAGTACAATAAAAACAATGACCATAAAATAAATTTACATACGTGGGAGTGAATTATCTTCTTTCTGGTGTAGTCCTTCTGAATTCCTACCTTGACTGGTCATGATCATGATTGAAGCTTATTTGTGGCTTGAACATGGATGGTCTTCTTGAAGACACATCTTTATTAGTTTTCTTATATTTTGGTTGACCGTGATTCCTTTCTTTGAGTACTTCTGCATGAATCTTGCTATTTTCTTCATTCTTCTTTTCTAGAAACCTAGAGTTCTTTTCTTCATTCTCTACAATTGATGTAGATATTTTTGTCTCTTCAACGTTCTTGTTGAGCTTGATGATTTTACTTCTCAATGTGACAACTTCTTCTTCAAGATTCTCAACCTCTTCTTCTTTCTTCATTATCTGAGACTTCATGACTTCTCTTGTTCTCTTCGCTTCTTCAAGATGGAATTTAATGTGATTATTTCTTCTTCAAGTCCTTTCTCTTATTAACCAAACTCCACCTCAAGATGGTTTAGATCATTAGTTCTTTCNCTATGTGTCCATAGTTATGAAATTTGTAACATTCAATGTTACGTGGGGCCACATAAGAATTTATTTCTTGAACATTTCTTTTATAATCCCTGCAATATGAAACCTTATGTCCAAAGTTAGTACAATAAAAACAATGACCATAAAATAAATTTACATACGTGGGAGTGAATTATCTTCTTTCTAGTGTAGTCCTTCTGAATTCCTACCTTGACTGGTCATGATCATGATTGAAGCTTATTTGTGGCTTGAACATGGATGGTCTTATTAATTTTATTAGTTTTCTTATATTTTGGTTGACCGTGATTCCTTTCTTTGAGTACTTCTGCACGAATCTTGCTATTTTCTTCATTCTTCTTTTCTAGAAACCTAGAGTGCTTCTCTTCATTCTCTACAATTGATGTAGATATTTTTGTCTCTTCAACGTTCTTGTTGAGCTTGATGATTTTACTTCTCAATGTGACAACTTCTTCTTCAAGATTCTCAACCTCTTCTTCTTTCTTCATTATCTGAGACTTCATGACTTCTCTTGTTCTCTTCGCTTCTTCAAGATGGAATTTAATGTGATTATTTCTTCTTCAAGTCCTTTCTCTTATTAACCAAACTCCACCTCAAGATGGTTTAGATCATTAGTTCTTTCCTTAAGATGATATGTCAATATCTTCTCTCTCATTTCTACTTCTTCCTTTTGTGATGCTATGTTGGCTTCCAAATACTTCTTTTGATCTTCAAGATTTTTTTTGATCTTTATGGATTTTTCTAGATGAGTTCTTAAGTTCTCAATGACATGTTGGGCTTCTTAAAAATGTGAACATTTTTCTTTTGTTTCATCGATTATTTCTTGAGTGACTTGTTTTCTTCTCTTTCTTTTCTTAGTTCATGTAAAGAACTGATCATCTTTGCTTAATAATTGTATTCTATTTCAATTAGTTTTTTTGTCTCATTTCCTTCATGGAATTCCATTTCAAGATGTCCCCGTTTTTCACAATTAAAGCAAAACATGATACTTCTATTGATTATGTACTCTTCATCTTCTAAATATATTTGACATGATGAAAATATTTCTTCTTGATCTATACCAGCATCTTCTTTGACATTCTCTAACTCTGCGATGGGTGAAGAATAGATATCATGTAACTTATCCCAAAGTTATTTAGCTAGCTAACATTTACCCACTTTTTCCTATATTGAATCTTATATTCCTTCCAAAATTAAATCCATTGCAATTTTGTTATTTCATTTTAGTTCCTTCTTTGTTGTAGGCTTTTCTCTTTTTGAACTATCATATCCTATAACAATTGATTTCCAAATATCATACCCTTTTTCCTTTAAAAATACTTTCGTCCTTCTGCTCCATATCTCATAATTTAAACCATTCTGGCCATTAAACAATGGTACTACATTCTTAGAATAATCCATGATCTCCTTCCATTGGTTAAATTGTTTTCTGAAGGAACTTTCTCTGATACCAATTGTTGTATTACTGAGAGGGGGGGTGAATTGGTAATGTGTAAGTATACCAATATTAATCCTTTAAATTGTAATGTATATTCTTTTACTTATTCAACCATGTTCATTTGTTCATCATCAATATCGTACTGTGTCATAAGCATTAACATTCATGAGTGCATAATAAACAATAACAAACACATACACACAATGCAYAGTACACCAATATTTATGTGGAAACCCAATGCAAGAGAAAACCATGAAATGATTTTCTTATATGTCAAGAATTGCATTCAAGGAAGAACCAACTTGCAATTCTCTAGCTACAACTGGAAGAAGGATCTGACCCCCTAGTTTCTCAGGCTACAACCTAAGGGAAGCTCCAACTCCCCAATTCTCTAGCTACAACCAAAATGAGGCTACAACCCCCTATGTTCTCTGGCTACAACCAAACGGTGGATACAACCACCTATCCTTGCCCCATCCAACTGCCCTAAAATATAAGTAGAATGATGGAACCACTGTCACACTATCACTGTGAGATATATTGTTGTACACCTGTACCAATCTGTGCCACTAATATGTAATCAACCTGTGCCACTGTCCTGTAACCAACTTGTACCTATTCATTTCCTTTACCAACAAAACTAAATACACCAACAACATGTACCAATACTCTCCTCAATATATCATATCTGATAAAATAGATATCATACCCAAAACCACAAGAATATCACTCAAACCATGTCCCAAAAATGAACATCAATCATGTACATCGACCATGTACATAAACACTATACAAATATAACCAACAACATGTACCAATCATGTATCAACAACAAACCAAACTATTCCTCAACAAGATGTATCAAGATCACCATGTAATTCAAGTATGTATCTCATCCATGTACCCAATCATGTACCTCTACCATATACCAATAACATATACACCAAGATACGACCTGAGGGAAAAAGGAAAAAAAATTCAGACTAACATAGTTAAAAAGAGTAAATTGCACCCTCTGACCACGCGCCCTGGTAACGCCTAGGGTTCCTTTGTGTGCCTCCATGGAAGCTCAAGGAGGGGAGCCGCCGCCCCCTCCTTCCCCCTCCACCTCCTTTCAGCAGCTGGTTGTATCCTGCAATAAGAAGTTGTCCCCCTCAGTAACCCCGAGCTTTGTCAAGAAACTGGATGCCATACCAGAGATCGACCTGCCGCCTGAACTCCCAATGAAAGTAGCCCTATCCCTCTCTAAAGGTGGACTCGTTGGCTAGTTCATGGGACTCTGGCCCTCAACAAGATCCATAGACAACTGGATACAGTGAAACTGGAGGCCACCGATCACAAATAGTGTTACTTGCTATGCGGTCAGGCGAGGATACTTCATTTTCGAATTTATCTCTCAGGAGGATAGAGATTTGATTTTCAGAAATGGCATGTACTTCATGGGAACCCAAGGACTTTACTTAAACATATGGACCCCAAGTTTTGGCCCTGCTTTAGAAGTCCCCAAGGATGTTCCTGTCTGGGTAAGACTCCCTAAACTTCCGATTCACTGCTGGAACCCCACCTCACTTCAAGCAATAGGGAATGGCCTTGGTCACTACATTGACCGAGCAGAACCAAGAGACTAGTACTCTTTTGCACGGATCTATGTGGAGGTTGATCTGGAGATAGGTATACCCAAGGCAATAAAACTAAAAGTCAGTGACTGGCACCACTACCAAAAGATGGATTACGAACAACTCCCTTTCAAGTGCAGAGGTTGCCGCGAATATGGCCACTTCCAAAGGAACTGCCCAAAGAACCCCCCCACAGAGAAAGAAGGGGAAGAGGGTTGGAAACAGGCCCGGAAGGGGAGATCCAAAGCGAGGGGCCAAAGAAATG
>JZKD02S1420869.1:62628-75486 GCA_000966675.3 Picea glauca | reverse complement strand
CTGGTTGGGGTTGCAAAGTGGATTTCACAGGTATGTCGTTCTGATCGAAGAGTCTTTCCAAAGGAATTAAGCCTTTCGGGATTTGGTTATTTTTTAGGACCAACATGCGATGATCGACTATTTTTTCTCGGAAAGTTTCAGGATCTTCATCTTCTTGCATGACCCACATCGGGTCGTTTTGGTTTTCTTGATCTGGATGGGTCTCAGAGAACTCGCCTATTGCTATAAGAAATTTCTGAATTTGTTCGTCATCTTCAAAAACTTGCCAGTGTCGGACATTGTCTGGTATAGAGGGTTTATATCTGATTTCAATATGATATTTCAGTTTAACATTCGTGGGAGGGAAAAAAGTCGAGGCTGCCTTAGCCAATGCGTCTGGATGTAAGTTCTCTGTGCGAGGAATAAAATGGACTTTTATAGATGAGAAAAAATTCTCCATCAAATCCCAAGCACAATTTCTGTATGTTCTTAGTCTGGGATGCTTGGCTTGGTATTGTCGGTTTACTTGTTTTACTATCAATTCAGCGTCACCGTAAACCTCCAAAATTTTTATGTTTAACTTCTTGGCTGCCTCTAAACCTAAGATTAATGCTTCATACTCGCACACATTGTTGGTGTAATCTATGTCCCACTGCAAGCGATATGAGAAAGGAACGATAAACTTACCTTCAGGTGCTATCAAAAGTATGCCAGCACCAGCTCCTTCAGAAGATGAAGCGCCATCGAAGTACATCTTCCAGAGACCGATTTTTCATAGTTCTTCAGTCAAGGGGCTAAGCTCTTCTTGCTTCATATCAAGTCCTTCTGGACATCCATTTAAACCATCATCGAAAGACAATATGCAATTTCTCAGATCTTGGTCCGCGACATAAATGGGAAAATTATTTGGATTCTGAGGATCACTGACAGTATATGCCAATCTTGTTTCTCTGTACAATCGGGTAAACTGACCACCGAATACAGGAATTGTGGCATATGACATGTCCAATTGTAGAGAACCTCCCAAATTGGATCCCCATGATCTGGATAACAACATACCATATTTGGGAGGAATATCTGCAATAACCACATCCATCAAGACACTCTTGACTGGGACCTGAGCTAGGGTAACAACCAGATCTTTTATCATTCCCATACATTTAACCTTTCTTCAATCAAAAGATATAGATCTCCATAGGGTCTAGTGATCTAGAGGCCCAGCCTCTCCATTATCATTTTGGGCATAACATTATGTGAAGCCCCGGAGTCTAACATGCAGTTATGTAGCAGTTGGTCATGTATATTCAGGGTGATATAGAAAGGGGTGACGTTGTCCTTGGATCCCTCAAAATGGGGACCAAAGGTGATGTTAGTTCTGTCATCTTCTAGGTTGATAACGTCAGAGTGACTTTCAGGCTCATAAACACCCATCACTTTGGCAATTTGCTTGCGATAAGTTGGGTTTTTCACTAATTCTACCAAAGGAATCGATATCTTAATTTTATTTAATTCATTTTCAAAATTGTAAGATGTATTGGCCTTGTCCGTTTCTTTGGTTAAAATTTCTGAGGTTTTTTCTTCCGATTTATTTGTCTGGATCACTTTGTCGCTCGTGACCTTAGTCGCAGAAGTAACTCCGTCTATCGGCCCAGCTTCCTTTGCTTGGGTTTCAACTTTTTTCACTCCAGACTCTTTAGTCTTTGTCATTTTGACGTTATTGCTGGGTAACAATGTATCTTCCAAAGGAGGTTCTTGGGGTTGACCCCTTGACAGGATTTTCTTAGGTTGGTCAGTTGAGGTAGGATTATTTTTTGACCTCAGATTGTATCTGGGTTGAAAATCAACTGCTATCATCTCTGCTTCTGGTTGAGATAAGCAGAGGTCAGTATGATCACCTTCATCTTCTTCATTAGACGGTTGAGGAGTGTTTAAGGATTTCTCATAGTCTTCCCTAGTCAGAAATGGCTATGAACACTCATCACCAAAACATGCAACTTCATCTTCCGAATCTCCGAAATCTTGGAGGTCACTTGCTCCTATAAAATTTTCGTTCTTTAGTGGAGCTTGTATTTTTTGATCTTCATTCTTTATTTGCCTCTNGTCTAGTATAGAGGGTTTATATCTGATTTCAATATGATATTTCAGTTTAACATTTGTGGGAGGGAAAAAGGTCGAGGCTGCCTTAGCCAATGCGTCAGCATGTAGATTCTCTGTGTGAGGAATAAAATGGACTTTTATAGATGAGAAAAAATTCTCCATCAAATCCCAAGCACAATTTCTGTATGTCCTTAGTCTGGGATGCTTGGCTTGGTATTGTCGGTTTACTAGTTTTACTATCAATTCAGCGTCACCGTAAACCTCCAAATTTTTTATGTTTAACTTCTTGGATACCTCTAAACCTAAGATTAATGCTTCATACTCGCATACGTTGTTGGTGTAATCTATGTCCCACTGCAAGCGATATGAGAAAGGAACGGTAAACTTACCTTCATGTGCTATCAAAAGTATGCCAGCACCAGCTCCTTCAGAAGATGAAGCGCCATCGAAGTACATCTTCCAGAGACCGCTTTTGCATAGTTCTTCAGTTAAGGGGCTAAGCTCTTCTTGCTTCATATCAAGTCCTTCTGGACATCCATTTAAACCATCATCGAAAGCCAATATGCAATTTCCCAGATCTTGATCCGTGACATAAATGGGAAAATTATTTGGATTCTGAGGATCACTGATAGTATATGCCAATTTTGTTTCTCTATACAATCAGGTAAACTGACCACCAAATATAGGAATTGTGGCATATGACATGTCCAATTGTAGAGAACCTACCAACTTGGCTCCCCATGATCTGGATAACAACATACCATATTTGGGAGGAATATCTGCAATAACCACATCCATCAAGACAGTCTTGACCGGGACTTGAGCTAGGGTAACAACCAGATCTTTTATCATTCCCAGACATTTAGCCTTTCTTGAATCGAAAGAGTATAGATCTCCATAGGGTCTAGTGATCTGGAGGCCCAGCATCTCCATTATCATTTTGGTCATAACATTATGTGAAGCCCCGGTGTCTAACATGCAGTTATGTAGCAGTTGGTCATGTATATTCAGGGTGATATAGAAAGGGGCGACGTTGTCCTTGGATCCCTCAAAATGGGGACCAAAGGTAATGTTAGGTCTGTCATCTTCTAGGTTGATAATGTCAGAGTGAATTTCAGGCTCATAAACACCCATCACGTTGGCAATTTGCTTGCGATAAGTTGGGTTTTTCGCTAATTCTACCAAAGGAATCGGTATCTTAATTTTATTTAATTCATTTTCAAAATTGTAAGATGTATTGGCCTTCTCCGTTCCTTTGGTTAAAATTTCTGAGGTTTTTTCTTCCAATTTGTTTGTCTGGATCGCTTTGTCGCTCATGACCTTAGTCGCAGAAGTAACTCTGTCTATCGGCCTAACTTCCTTTGCTTGGGCTTCAACTTTTTTCACTCCAGACTCTTTAGTCATTCTCATTTTGACGTTATTGCTAGGTAACAATGTATCTTCCAAAGGAGGTTCTTGAGGTTGACCCCTTGGCAGGATTTTCTTAGGTTGGTCAGTTGAGGTAGGCTTATTTTTTTATCTCAGATTGTATCTGGGTTGAAAATCGACCGCTATCATATCTGTTTCTAGTTGAGATACGCAAAGGTCAGCATGATCACCTTCTTCTTCTTCATTAGATGATCGAAGAGTATTTAAGGATTTCTCATAGTCTTCCCTAGTCAGAAATGGCTGTGAACACTCATCACCGAAACATGCAACTTCATCTTCTAGATCTCCAAAATCATGGAGGTCACTTGCTCCTATAAAATTTTCATTTTTTAGTGGACCTTGTATTTTTTGATCTTCATTCTTTATTTGTCTCTGTTGATTTTGGGGATTTGGGTTTCTCCTGAAGTCCCTTTTGTTAGAAGAATCATCTTTAGTTGGATCCAACTCCATCCTAGAGATTTTGTTAGACAAATCTTTAATTATTTGAGCCATATCATCCACTCTATCATCAGTGTATCTATTTGACCTGGAAGGACCCGCTGGTTCCCTATAGCGTTTGTTATCACGGTTGGCTATTTCTAGTTTAGACTTCAATTTACATGAAGCCATCATATTAGATTCTATTTGACAGCATCGTCTTGCTTTCTATTCAGGGTGTCTCCTCTTCTTTCTCGCAAAAGTAGGGAAAAATTAGGTTCGAAAGCTCCTGCGAAGGTTACTTTGGCTGAGGGTTGGGAAGGTTTGACAACGGCTAGAATTTTATTATACAGTTTGTTAAATCTTAGAATAAATTCCATAACCGTTTCTGAGTTCCTTTTCTTTAGAGACCCAAACTCAGTAAGGTAGTATAAGTGGTCCTTTTTCTCTCCCCATTGTCTGAGGAAATAATCTTCTAAGGCATTATATGTCCGAATAGAAGCTGCAAGAATACTTTGAAACCAAGTTCGGACTTGTCCTTTGAAGGTTTGGACAAGTAATATCGAATAGACATCCTCGTGCATGATACCGCATATGTCTGGGAACTGGTCAAAGAATTTTATATGATCGGCAGTGGTTAGATCTCCCTCCCAAGTGAACTTAGGAAGATTTTTGATGTAATTGTCAGGTAAGTCATGGAGGGGAATGGGTAAAACCAGGGGAGCGTACCTTTCTGCAACTTTTGCAAAAACGCCTGGAGGAGGGACGTTCGACTGTCCTCCCTCACCTTTACCAATGCCTGCTACCGACTTGGGAGTAGGAAAGGAGGGTGTAACACACTCTTTTGAATAAGGTGAAAATGGGAAGTTTTGATGAAGAAAGGATGGTATGTCAAATGATAACAATCTCTCCAAAGGACCTTTTCCCTTGTTTATAGATGGGAAATTTTGATGTGGCTCACTCCTAAATTTTGAGTAGTCTGTTTCCAGATATTTGGTATGAGACAGAGGGCTATGGGAGGTAAGAGGTTATGAAGGGAATTTAGTCTTTACAAGTGGGTTTTTGGGTTTATTAACTGAAGCAGTTTCTTCTAATGAGCCTCTTTCTTTTAAAATTTTCTCAGGATTATTAACAGGCGCAATGAGCTTGCCCCCCGGGTTCTGTCTGGTATGCCTTCTACCAGACGCCAGTTTGTGTTTCAGTGGAGTCACCAAGTGAAAGATTTAAAAATCCTTAAAACTGTGTGCACTCTATGTTCACCATCAAAGAGTAACACTATTAACGAAATAGTTTTTCATTCTCCTAGGGAAAATATTTCGTAACTTCGTTCCCCGGCAACGGCGCCAGAACGATGTTGTTCCTAAGTCTGTACTTAAGGCTCAAAAGTACAGTGTCAAAGCATCCGAAAGTATGAAAGGTTGATAAAGGATTATACTAACCTTCAGTAAAGGAAACTTAATTGAGGTTTCTACGTTCTCGCTGCCTAGCTTCCCACTGTTCCTGAATAGTAATATCTTGTTCAATGGCTGCCCATGAACGTTCTAATTCTTTCCGGGTGGTCGCAGTTTTAAGGATTGTGTCGAAGAGATTTAAAGCGATATGAATTTGGTTAGATAATCCGGGTGGAATATTAGGTTGAGTTGCTGCAGGGACAATCATTTAAGAAACAGTACCAATATGGAAATGATTTAACGAGAGAGAGATTTTATTTGCTATTTCAATTCGGACGGAGTAAAGAGAAACCTTTGCATGAAAAAAAAACGAAATAAAAATGCAAATTGAAGGCCCTTTCCTGTAACTTTATTGTTTTTGATAAAAATAACGTGAGATGGGGGAAAACATTTAGCTGTAAATGACACGAAGTTCCTCTTAGTGGAAAACTCATGTATACACAGAAGAAGAAATTGACATAAACATAATTGACCTAGTGTAAATAAACATAAAATTCTGTAAGCGTAAATTGGTCTTACACCCGCTGATAGCTAGTGCAGAGGAAAGACAAGAAAAAATTACAGAAAAGATGAAAACCATTCACCATAGTAGTGGTCATACTAAATTACAATGATACACATCAATTATGTAGAGCAAAATGAAAAGAAACAAAGAACATGATGAAACAAACTTGCAACACGGTCGTGACAGAATCGGGAATCTTCAAATTGCTTGTATTAACTCCTTTCATACAAAAACTCTCTTACATTTAGTGCCCAAAAGTCCCACCCCTGTATGCTTCTTTTTGTGATCTATTTATACAAGATTGGCCTCTCGGTTCGGAAGAGCGAAATTACTCCATCTGTCCGAATCCATTTTTCAAAAAGGTGCCAGGTGCTTGCTTTTGCTTAGATTTAATACATATGATACATTTGTCCCAAAAATGAAATACAAGATGTGAAGGTTTTGCATTGACAGCTGGGGGAAATGATATAAATCTATTTCACCTAATCTATATTTAAGAAGTGCTAGGTGCCTGTCCTCGCATGGATTCAGTGTACATAATACACTTGTCCACAAACTGGGTCACAAGCTGTGAAAGTTCGGCCTGACAACAGGCTTCGGCAAGATAGAATTCTCGGGCCAACTATGGAAGATTATCATTTATTTGTATATCAATGAGTTCAAGGGAACCAAGTTGTGCACTAGGCTGAATCAAATGTTTGTAGATTTGAGTTGGGTCTACCTTGTCCATCTTGGAGATTTCCGCTGAACTTCTCTCATTCTTTTCCTTTATGTCGAGAGAAATCCGATCTATATTTATCTCCCTTAGCGCCTCTATGTAAGCTCCAATTTCTATCCCAAACTGTTCACCATTTATGTTATTGACGGCCTCTTCTAACGAATTTGCCACTTTTTGAGCCTGCTCTTTGCTTAAAGTAATATCCTGTTCCCAATTCTTTAACAAGATATTACCCCTGGTTTGTTCAGAAATGGTAAGTCCGGTAGGCCCTGAAAACTTGTTGTTGGTCGCTATCACTGCCTCTTGGAAAGCGACCCGAGCAGCTTCTGCATTCCTTTCTTTGTTAATCAGATTCTCAGAGATTCGTTGTAGTAACAAGCAGTCTTCTTGAATCTCTCCTACTTTGTTGAGCAAGCTCTGTTGAGCAGAGGAGATCCTGCTCCAAATATCAGTTGCTCGAGATTTAACGATCTCGATGTCAACCGCCTTGCTTTCTGCGACCTCCAACTGAGTCTGCAGCTGTGTAATCGTATCCCCCTGCTGGCCTAATTGTACCCGACCATCTCGGATTGTAGAATTTGCTTGTTCCAGTTTGGTCTTGAGGACTTTAATTTCTTTCTTGTCGGCCAATCGGGCCAACTTGATTTCTCTACTTTCTTGACTCTTAGCACTTTCTGTTGCTGAAGTCAACCTGGCCTCAAGAGTCTTGATCAGGTGATTTTTCACTTTGAGCTGCTTCTTTAGAATTTCAACCGAGAATTGATTTGTCATCGCATACGCTCCTAGCGTTCCTGTAATTTCCATGGCAAATTCATCCTTCTTTTTATTCATCCCATCAGTCATCACTTTGAATTTTTTACCAGTGGACCCTCCTTCTTGGTAAAATTCTCACTTTACTACAAATTTCCTCTTTTTGTCAAAAAAGAATTCATTAGGAGGGAGCTCCTCTGCCCTTATAGGCCTCAGTTCTTCACCAAAAATCCATCCTTCTTGTATGTTTCCTTGCGTTGACTGCAAAGGGGTGACAGAGGTGATGGGTGCCCCGATTTGCTTCGCCGTTTTCCCTGGTGGGCTGAGTGGATCTTGCTCTTTTAGGGGATCAGAGGTCTTAGTCCCTGCCTCCGGATTCTGAGTTTTCAGTGGGTCCATGTCTTTTATTTCCACCTCAGGACTATGCTCCTTGGGAGGATCAGTAATCTCTTTTTCTGTTTCGAGATTCTCTTCCCGCTCAGGACTCTTCTCTTTTTCGGGATTTTTCCCTGTTTCAGGATTCTTCTCTTGCTCAGGATTCTTCTCCTGCTCCCCCGCCTGACGTTTTTCGGGGTTAGAGGTTTTCCCCTTAGAAATTTCGGCCTCTTTTTATTTATTCTTGGAAACTCCCAAACCTCCCAGCACCACGGGGAGACATCATTTCCTATGCTTCTGAAATTTTAAAACTGAGGACCTGTCTTCGGGTGGTAGGGATCTGATCCGAAATTGCACCTCCGAATAGGACCTCGCCCCTCGAAAAACATCATCCAAGGGTGAACATTCATGCTCGAACCTCTTAAATCCACAATTTCCCAAATGAGTCCTTACGATCCCCTGAGGATCATGCTTCTTGTACTCGATAGAGAATAAGCTCAAGTCTTCTATGGTTGCATTTTCAGCCTTAGCATGTCCAAAATCTAATAAGGAATAGGAATTTAGCCGAATAGGGAAAAATGGCCATACCTTCTTTGATGATTCTTTGAGCTCTTTGCTCACTCCGCTGATTACTGTTTGTCGAGCAATTTTGCGACAAGCTAGCTTGTCGGGGATGAATAGTGGTAGCGCCAGAGGAGGAACAACAACTCCAAATAATCTCAAATAGGAGAATTCCTCTTCCACATACCAGTCCCCGATATGACTCAGATTCTTAGCAATGCCATCCGAGATGCGGGGTGGTAAAAGACCAAAAATGGCGATGTGCAGGGGCACCATCACCCAGTTAAAAATCTCATAAATAAACTTGTTCGCGTTATTTTCCCACAGCTTATCATGATACTCATGAACATTCTTCTCTTGGGTTGGACTCCAAGCCCAATTCATCAAAGGAAAAGGCATCATGGAGCATATCGCATCCATGATATATGCAGACATGAAGAATCCAGATGGTTTCCCGGCTGCCTTCTACTCTTGGTACTTGGTGACCCTGTTGAAGAAATTATCGGAGATCATTTTTGCCCAATTGAATGAGGAACCTTCTGCTACCCGAAATATGAGAGGTACCCACTAGATGTAAAAATGTGCGGTATCCTCCCAGATGAAAAGCTGACAAGTCATCATCGCCACATACATATAGTTTGGCTCCAACGAAGAAATCGAATACACACCCTTTTCATTCACTCTGAATGTCGAGGAACGAGACACCCAATCCTTTATCAAGCCTGGCATGGTTTTGTCAAATTCTTCGCACTCCTTCTTTTTGAATTCCGCCAGGAATTCTTTATCATATGTGTGTTCATAGGTTGGTGGGAGCTTATACATAGACTAGATATGTTCGGGCCTAAAAGTACCAATCATGGCTTGTTAGTCATTTAAGATAGTTCTGGAAGGTAGGTCGACATGATCCAATGCCCATCGGATCATGTCGTAGTATGGGAGCAACCGAGGTCTGGTTGCAACCAGGTGCATTCCCGACTGAACAATCGTCTTGTACTTAGTGTTCAGGNAAAAGATGAAAACCATTCACCATAGTAGTGGTCATACTAAATTACAGTGATACACATCAATTATGTAGAGAAAAATGAAAAGAAACAAAGAACATGAAGAAACAAACTTGCAACAGAGTTGTGACAGAATCGAGAATCGTCAAATTGCTTGTATTAAATCCTTTCATACAAAAACTCTCTTACAGTTAGTGCCCAAAAGTCCCACCCCTGTATGCTTCTTTTTGTGATCTATTTATACAAGATTGGCCGCTCGGTTCGGAAGAGAGAAATTACTCCATCTGTCCGAATCCATTTTTCATAAAGGTGCCAGGTGCTTGTTTTTGCTTAGATTTAATACATATGATACATTTGTCCCAAAAATGAAATACAAGTTGTGAAGGTTTTGCATTGACAGCTAGGGGGAATGATATAACTCTATTTCACCTATTCTATCTTTAAGAAGTGATAGATGCCTATCCTCGCATGGATTCAGTATACATAATACACTTGTCCACAAACTGGGTCACAAGCTTTGAAGGTTCAACCTGACAACGGGCTTAGGCAAGATAGCATTCTTGGGCCAACTGTGGAAGCTTATAATTTATTTGTATATCAACGAGTTCAAGGGCACCAAGTTGTGCACTAGGCTGAATCAAATGTTTGTATATTTGAGCTGGGTCTAACTTGTCCATCTTGGAGATTTCCACTGAACTTCTCTCATTATTTTCCTTTATGTCGAGAGAAATCCGATCTATATTTATTTTCCTTAGCGCCTCTGTGTCAGCTCCAATTTCTATCCCCAACTGTTCACCATTTATGTTATTGACAACCTCTTCTAACGAATTTGCCACTTTTTGAGCCTGCTCTTTGCTTAAAGTAATATCATGTTCCCAATTCTTTAACAAGATATTACCCCTGGTTTGTTCGGCAATGGTAAGTCCGGGAGGCCCTCAAAACCTGTTGTTGGTCACTATCACTGCCTCTTGGAAAGTGACCCGAGCAACTTCTGCATTCCTTTCTTTGTTAATCAGATTATCAGAGATTCACTGTAGTAACAAGCAGTCTTCTCGAATCTCTCCTACTTTGTTGAGCAGAGGAGATCCTGCTCCGAATATCAGTTGCTAGAGATTTAACGATCTCTATGTCAACCGCCTTGCTTTCTGCGACCTCCAACTGAGTCGACAGCTGTGTAATTGTATCCCTCTGCTAGCCTGATTGTATCCGACCATCTCGGATTGTAGAATTTGCTTGTTCCAGTTTGGTCTTGAGGACTTCAATTTATTTCTTGTCGGCCAATCGGGCCAACTCGATTTCTCCGCTTGCTTGACTCTTAGCGCTTTCTGTTGCTGAAGTCAACCTGGCCTCAAGACTCTTGATCAGGCAATTTTTTGCTTTGAGATGCTTATTTATCATTTCGACCGAGAATTGATTTGTCGTCGCATACGCTCCTAGCATTCCTGCAATTTCCGTGGCAAATTCATCCTTCTTTTCATTCATCCCATCAGTCATCACTTTGAATTTTTTACCAGTGGACCCTCCTTCTTGGTAAAATTTTTGCTTTACTACAACTTTCCTCTTTTTGTCAAAAAATAATTCATTAGGAGTGAGCTCCTCTCCTCTTATAGGCCTTAGTTCTTCACCAAAAATCCATCCTTCCTGTATGTTTCCTTGCATTGACTGCAAAGGGGTGACAGAGGTGATGGGTGCCCCGATTTGCTTCGCCATTTTCCCTGGTGTGCTGAGTGGATCTTGCTCTTTCGAAGGATCAGAGGTCTTAGTCCTTGCCTCTGGATTTTGAGTTTTCGGTGGGTCTGTGTCTTTTATTTCCACCTCAGGACTATGCTCCTTGGGAGGATCAGTAATCTCTTTTTCTGTTTCGGGATTCTCTTCCCGCTCAGGACTCTTCTATTTTTCGAGATTTTTCCCTGTTTCAGGATTCTTCTCCTGCTCCCCTGCCTGACATTTTTTGGGGTTAGAGGTTTTCCCCTCAGAACTTTCAGCCTCTTTTTCTTTATTCTTGGAAAGTCCCAAACCTCCCAACACCACGGGGAGACATCGTTTCCTATGCTCCTGGAATTTTAAAACTGAGGCCCTATCTTCGGGTGCTAGGGATCTGATCTGAAATTGCAGCTCTGAATAGGACCTCACCCCTCGGAAAACATTATCCAAGGGCGAACATTCATGCTCGAACCTCTTCAATCCACAATTTCCCAAATGATTGCTTACAATCCCCTGAGGATCATGCTTCTTGTACTCAATAGAGACTAAGCTCAAGTCTTCTATGGCTACAATTTCAGCCTTAGCATGTCCAAAATCTAATAAGGAATAGGAATTTATCCGAATAGGGAAAAATGGCCATACCTTCTTTGATGATGCTTTGAGCTCTTTGCTCACTCCACCGATTACTGTTTGTCGAGCAATTTTGCGACAAGCTAGCTTGTCGGGGATGAATAGTGGTAGCGCCAGAGGAGGAATAGCAGCTCCAAATACTCTCAAATAGAAGAATTCCTCTTCCACATACCAGTCCCCGATATGGCTCAGATTCTCATCAATGCCATCCGAGATGCGGGGTGGTAAAAGACCAAAAATGGCGATGTGCAGGGGAACCATCACCCAGTTAAAAATCTCATAAATAAACTTGTTCGCATTATTTTCCCACAGCTTATCATGATACTCATGAACAGTCTTCTCTTGGGTTGGAATCCAAGCCCAATTCATCAAAGGAAAAGGCGTCATGGAGCATATCGCATCCATGATATACGCAGACATGAAGAATCTGGATGGTTTCCTGGCTGCCTTCTGCTCTTGGTACTCGGTGACCCTGTTGAACAAATTATCGGAGAGCATTTTTGCCCAATTGAATGAGGAACCTTCTGCTACCCGAAGGATGAAAGGTACCCACTGGACATAAAAATGCGCGGTATCCTCCCAGCCGAAAAGCTGACAAGTCATCATCACCACATACATATAGTTTGGCTCCAACGAAGAAATCGAATACACACCCTTGTCGTTCACTCTGAATGTCGAGGAATGAGACACCCAATCATTTATCAAGCCTGAAATGGTTTTGTCAAATTCTTCGCACTCCTTCTTTTTGAATTTCGCCAGAAATTCTTTACCATATGTGTGTTCATAGGTTGGTGGGAGCTTATACATAGACTGGATATGTTCAGGCCTAAAAGTCCCAATCATGGCTTGTCGGTCATTTAAGATAGTTCTGGAAGGTAGGTAGACGTGATCCAATGCCCATCGGATCATGTCGTAGTATGGGAGCAACCGAGGTCTGGTTGCAACCAGGTGCATTCTCGATTGAACAATCGTCTTGTACTTAGTGTTCAGGTCATTCTTCACAATATCATAGTTATAGTCATCAGAGTCCGAACAGTTTACCAACTCAGATTGCAGGACATCTGAAATAGATGACCAGGAGGATACCCAGCCGCTCGTCTGGGGCGAAGTATCTGAGACATTGTCTAGACCCTGTGCCGCAACCTCGACGTTTTCTTTCGCCGCTCTCCTTGGTGCCATAACTGAAGCTTGTTGTTTTGCTCTTCTGCAGTAAACCTGTGTATACATGCGGAAATGAGTATC
>JZKD02S1420869.1:0-22064 GCA_000966675.3 Picea glauca | reverse complement strand
GATCGTAGAAATACCTTCGATCAACTACAGATCAAAATCATGAGGATCGCGAAATAAATCCTAGATCGAATCAAGTTAATCAAGAACCTGATAGAGGAAGTAAAACTGAGTCGATCATCGGAAGTAAACAGATATCAGTTGTCAGGTCAATTTCAAGATCCACTGGAGTTAACGGATCAAACTCCAGTCGTTTCATAAGATCGATGACCCATATTCATTGTGAAGATCGAATGCACACATAGGTTAACAATGGAGCCTGTGCCCATAATTTAAATTCATTGTAGCTTTTTTTTGAGTTTGGGGTCTAATCGTAGATCATACGAATCACATTAATTGTGGAGCATGAAGGTAAAATTAACTGGTGCGCTAGTTCAAGGCCCATAATCAACTAACACTGTTTATCTCGTTGGGGTGGATGATCAATGACCACGATTAAAAGAGTTGGGCGAGAACTTTTCAAATTATGGATATTGAACTCTCTGATAAAGAGAAAGCACATTGGGGATTCTGCAATGACTATGAACCATTGATATGTGAACAATCGATGGGTGGACCTTCAAGGAACCCACTCGTTAATGCCACGTAAGCTCGTACCGTGATTGGGTTCTATGATTGAATTTGGAAAATCAAGGCTCTTCTCTAAGTCTAAATTCTTGGTCAAATACTTCTATGCTGGGATTGTTGTATTTGGAATTGATCTAGGGATTAGATCAATGACCCGTATTCATTTCGGGGAAGGCACATGCATGCATATTAATGCCAAGACCTATACCCATAAATTAAAATCAATATAGTTTTTTTTTGAGTTTGGGGTCCGATCAAAGATTGGACGACGCATATCCATTGTGGAGATCAAATCCCTTGTAGTCGTTGGATCTGGGGGAGGAAAAATCTTCATCGTCGAATTGCAGACAAGGGGTTTAGCTAGGATCATAGCACCCGAGCACGAGAGCTGAAAGGGTAGCACCTGAAAAGAATAGAGCTAAGGTCACATCTCTCGATCGTATGGAGAGAAAAACAGAGTCCTTCGGGCCAGACAAGGAAGGTAGAGTTTAGCACTCTATGTTAGACTGTGGTTGCGGGGATTGGCTCTATGGGAATAAAGGTGCTCATAGTTAGCACGTTGCATGGAATGGATGTTGCATAAGAGGGAAGACAATGGAATTTTCAGTAAGGAAGGAGGACCTTCCAATGTTTTACTTACATTATGTAAGCATTGAAGGAAAACAAATTGGGTGGCCATAAGTGTTGTCACCCTGGTTATTAATGAAGGAAAAATTCTTAAAGTAATTCATGTGAAACTTTTGAGTTTCATGTGTACTAATTTGGGATCGTGATCAACCTATAGCAGGAAATGTGGTCCTACTGTGAGAGTGAATGAAAATGAATAATCCATGTGGTGAAGAGGTTGGTTAAATTTCAACACACCATGGCCAAGAACATGTCATAAAGTGTGACAAACTTGAAATCAATGCAAGAGTGCATTGGGTATGAATGTGCCCGTGAATACTAACACATTTGTTAAATCCTTTGAAATGTTGAATTACATTTTGAAAGGTTTGGTATGTTGAAATGAAGCATAGGCAAGGAATCAGATTCCCTTTTCATGTTTATATATATGTGATGAAATGTTAGTATGCATGGTTTTGAATATAGATATATATATATATATATACATGGATGCATGAGAAACTAACAATATTTTTGGCTGTGTAAAGAATGAATTACAGGAAGAAAAGGGTCATGGATATGGCAGTGTTGTAAGCCCATAAGGAAGACCAATTTCCTACTGAGCCAAACTACAAGGAATGGTATTTCCTTATTGAGAAAGTAAATTTGATTGTTAGTATGAACAATTATGAAATTGTTTGTGACAACGTTATAAAGGTGTAATAAAATATACATGCACGGGAAACTGACAATTTGTTTGGTTGATTGAAGTTGAAAGTGCAGGAAGAAAATGGGTCTTGGATATGGCAGCGTTGTAATCCCATAAAGAATACCAATTACTTGTTGAGCCAAAATTCTATGGGAAGGAAAGACCCATAATCATGAATCGGGTTCCTGTGCGGAACAAATATGAAATTTGGAAATCTGTAGGTGACAAATTTACAAGAAAATTTTTGAATTAAAATTTGTGATGATGTCTCATGGATTTTTGTATGCCTGTGATACGGGTGAGAAGAAAAGATCTGTACAAAAAGGACAGATGATGAAAAATGGCTACTATTGAGCCATGAGAACCCCATGGTAAATCCATGATCGCCTAGAATATATTGTGTTGAGATAACACAATCCAGAGGGACACCTCGGTAGATCAAGTCTGAGGGACGCCTTGACTGTAAGTCTTGATAAAGTATCTGGAATTATTCCTGTGTGAGAAAACCTTGGCAAGGAAAGATGGTTCACCAGAGGGACTGTATAGTAGTGAAGGGGATGCTTAAGCCTGGGCATGGAGGGTGAGTGACTGTAAGGAAGAGGAGACCATGATAGTTCTTGTAAACTATTGGGATCATGCACACAATGGGTAGTTCTTCCTGTGCAAGAAAACCTTGGCAAGGCAATATGGATCACCCAAGGGACTGTATAGCAGTGAAGGGGATTCCTGAGCCTAGGCCTGGAGGGTGAGTAACCACAAGGAAGAATAGACCTTGATAGTTATTGTAGACTAATGGGATCATACACACAATGGGTATTTCAAGGAAAAAACAGTGAGCCTGGATAACAAGACAACCATGTGGATACAAATCCACAAACTGCACTGATAATTATTGTGCTAAGATTAGAAAATTGTTCCTAGAAATTTTTATACAATTTTATCATATGAGAATATGATTAATGTGCTTGTTTTCCAAGAATTACTAAAAGCAGGTGACAAAGATTAAGGGCTTGAAAAAGAACCTGACCGAGAAAGAAGAATCAAGATTTCTGAAATAGCTGAATGAGAAAGGCATGATAGGTGTTTTTGAGAAAGAACACAGAGGACGACGTTTCTTTAAGGGGAAGGGAATTGTGACACACTTGTTTCCCCCAGATTGTAACTTAATCATAAAAAAGGATTACCATGCTAAGGCATGTGGACAATGTAAATGTAATATTGTTTGGGTTGCCAATAACTAACTGTGGGGGTGAAGCCTTGAAAGTATTGGCCATGATATCACTAGAGGAAGAATGTGAAAACTATAAGGGAGAGTTCATTATATCAAATAACCCCAAATTTCCCTTGACGAGGATGATAAACCTCCTTCGGATCCCAAGGGGAGAAACTAGTTAATAAATAAAGGATTGATGGTTGAATTATCAACCACCCCCATGAATGGAAGCATGGTCTAGCTGCAGAATGTCAACCTGAAGTACCATAGAGACCTGCAGACCCGAGATTCCCTCTAAAAAAAGGAACATGATAGGTTGAAAACCTTCCTAAAGAAGGAAGGTAAGATACATACACACAAACAACTAGAGAGGAGACATCAGATTAGAGTGTAATATCATAAGGGAGATGTGTGGAGATCTCCAATGAATTATGAACAAAATGCTATGATATTGATGTTGAGTGAGCCTCTGATAAACCTTGCCTAGGTCCATAATAGAGAAATAAATCTATGAAAGTTGTAGAGAACAGAACCCGAGGAGAAGTTGAAACAGAGAAATAACCCTTGAGAACTGTGAGAGTTCCCTCGTGTTATCATGGCTTGGCATGGGGGTCGATAGAGTGCTAAGAATGAATGCCTATGAGCCTATGGTTGGGTAGAAGGATGAAAACCCATAGTCAGTTAGTTGGCTACCACCTGTAATAGATAAGTAATCGTATATCTTGTGTATTTAAGTGGTACTGTGAATTAAGGTTAGATATATTGTGAATGACCTAGAGATGTTCATGTTTTCTTAATGGTTATGCTGTATATATTTATTCTTGTTTAAATGATGTATTTAAGTAATTACTAAATTGCTTGTTTTATACTCGTAAATTCTTGCGTCCTGTGGTGGCTTAAGCTAGAGTCACAAACTATGAGTTCGTCGACCTTGGCCACTGTCTCATGTACACATTTTGACCCTCCTAATCATTCTGAGTCCCTTGGAGGATAGAGTCTATTAATATCAGAAGAGGTGGTGTAGATACACACTAGATCTCTATGAGGCAAGCAGAGGCCGAGAACCACTTAGGTTCTAGACTTGTTGAAGGAGCACAAGGGGTGTACAGAAGACCCTTCTAAGTGTTAAGTTTAGGAGAAAGAGTGCAAAGATCTTAAGATTTTCAGATCTAACAAATCTCAGGAAGAATAGCGAGGTTGAAGTATCAAAAGGGAAGGTTCCCTTGTTTGGAAGAAAAAAGTAGCGAAGTAATGTGGACCATGGATCTATGGATCCTTCGGGACCCCTCTCGACCGTTCAATCGAGGGAATATGGGGATTATGTCAAGAGTACGTGGGGACCTATGTGTCAAGTGATGTCGATGCTAGGTGTCCCACTCAGAGTGGCACACACTGGGGTATTGAGAGACAGTTAATCATGAGTTTCCCTTGGAAATTCATAGATTGACGGAATCCATCTGTACTGTCGACTTGAGGGAGAGGATACGTGGCGAAAATTCATCGACTTCAGGTGAAATCACTCCAAGAGAAAAGGGCATGTGTTGAACAAGAAATCCCAAAGGATGGAGAGGTGAAGTTCATCTAATTCATCCATCAGCTGAGGACAGGTGTTAGCAGATCTTCCATTTCAAGAGATATCCACTTTAGAGGAAAGTGGGGTTATGCGAGTAAGGAATCCCAAACACTGAAGTCCCAAAGTAGATTACAGTCGTCGATTAGGAAAGATGCATGGTGCTCGATCTATAACTCTAGATAAAAAATACTTCAGAGGAGAAAGGTGTTGGAGTGTTTGAAAATCCCGAAGCCTGAATAGACGAAGTGATTTGTAGTCATTGATTTGTGGGAGACACGCGTCGATAGATTGTTAACTTCAGGTGAAATCATTTCGGGATAAAGCAAGTGTGGAGAGGTAGAAACTCCCAAATGATGAAGTCCTGCAATAAACCATGACCATTGATCGGGAAGGACATGTGGTGCATGATCCTTGACTCCAGACGAAAGTACTTCAGGAGAACGGATTATTGGAACGTTCGGATCACTTGAACGCCGAAGTCCCGAAGTAAACTAGGACCGTTGATCTGGAAAGACACATGGCACTTGATCTAGAACTCTGAGTACAGATTACTTCAGAAGGAAAGGTTGTGAGAGAATCTGGGACTCTCTAATGCCAAAGTCTCGAAGTGAATCAGGACCATCAAAATCCCCAAGGAAATGCGATGTCAGATTGTGAACTTAGGATAATTTCCATTCTGGGGGAATTCGTGCGGCGGTTGTCTTGGCACTTGTTGTTTTGGCATCGGGTCACAAATCATGGTCATATGAAAGTATAATGGGAATGGAAGAACTCAAAGGACTTATAAGAGGAAATATTCCAGTTCTGAGTTCGGTTTGGAGCATGGAGGCCATGGCTAGGGAGCCCTGGAAGAGAAGAATGGAGTAGAAGTCCCGAATGACAACAACGATTCTATTAAGAAGCACAAAATTTTTATTCCCTACCATGGGTGTGTTACATTCCAAGAACTCCCCCATAGAAATGTTCAATACAAGATCCAATGGATGATATCCTATAGGATACCTCACAATAGATCGATGGTCCTCAGAATATCTTATCATCGGACCCCCTTAGAGACCTTCATCTAGGTCTCCGACCATATATCTTTCGATAGACTTATTCCTCACATCAACAGTCCCATAAGTCACCATCCCACTCCTAATATCAGATCCTTCCCCATCAGAGTCCCATTGCAATCATGCATTTGGTTATTCCGACAACCTCACATTTTGACCAATGGTTAAGATATTTCCACCATACTGAATCAATGGTTGTGCATCCTTTCGACTCAAGGTAGGGGTTTTCTCTAGGTTAGCAATCAAATTCAGGACTTAACTGGTCAGGGAGTCTTCAAGATTATTTACTAAGACTTTTACCAGACCTTCTAGGGATCTTATCTTTATTCTAAGACCAACTAAGGTTTCCTCTCTTCAAACATAGTTGAATATTTTGATATCATGTAAAATTTTCATTTCAAACTAGGGATTTTTGTTGGCTTAAGTCTCCCTAACTACACCAAGACCCATCTCAGGAATGAGGAAATTTCAATACTAATTCCACGATGAATATTTTCATATCTTGCATGCTTTACATTTGATGGCTTGTAGGCCCACAAGGTTATATCCATTATTTGTTAGAGAAATTTCTATTTTCGACACACTAGCTCAGTGGGAGCTAACTGACTAGTTCTATTTTAGACTTTCTATTTTTACCATCACTATTATGCATGCATGTATTCCTAAAGAAAGCTAACTACTTGATTGATTTTCTTAATTATGAAATGTTTTTTCTTATATATGAGTGTATTCCACTCATTCATTGTCTCATATTGATCATGATCTATGTATTGATCATCAACTCATTGGAGTAATGTGAATATATTTTCTCATGCTTCCATATTGAATCTCTCTTATTTTGTTGATAAGCTTTGTTTGTGAATGCTTTAGCTAGATCTCCTGTGTAGTTTTCTATGAAACACTGGCATGGTATCAGATCTATGTTGCTTGGAGCAAGCCAGACAAGCCAAAGAATAATGAAAACTAGGGTTTCGACAAGCTAAATTTGTGGTCATACCTTTCAATAGTTATTTCTCGAAAGATATTATGTTTTTTAGGAAACGACCCTTAAGGAAAGTAAATCGACCCATTTTGGAAGTGGATTTTTATCCATTGGGTGAGATTCTTCACCGTTTGCTCAGAAAGTAAGCCACAATATAGGCTCCTGAAATTGATACGAATTTGTGGCCGTACCTTTCAAAAGTGATTGCTCCTAAATATTAAGCTTTTGAGGAAACAACCTACATAGAAAGTAAATCAACCAATTTTGGAAGTGGGTTTTCAATCATTTACGAGATTCCTCACCGTTTTCTCAGAGAGTGAGTCACAAGATCATCTCTTGAAACTGATACAAATTTTCACTTGAAGTGCCCTTTCTGTCACGATTTCTTAATTTTTCACTTGCAGATTGAGAGTAAATATTTAGGGGTTATTAGAAACAGTGGGAGATATGGATATGACAACTATTCTACAATCAAAATTGGTGGTAATACTCACACCATGCAATTATTTTGATTGGAATCCCAAGGCGACATTCCAACTCAAAAGAAAAGGACTGTATAATTTGATGATGGTGATAGAAACAAAACCTACATCAACGATTGAGAAGATGAGATAGGCAAACCGTAAGGATGAGGCCACAAGACTACTTCTTGAGTTAATATCCACTGATTTATGGTTTCATGTTGTTGCATGCAAGAATCCAAATGAGATCTGGACCACCTTGGAAGGACTCTTTGGAAAGCAAGATGAGATGCGAGGTCATATGCTTGAGGTAGAGTTGAATACCTTAGACCATAAAAGTTTTGATAATATACAATATTTTTTTACTAAATTTAAATATTTTTGATTGAGCTTGTGTGAATGTGGTATTGATAAATCTACACAAGGGAAACAACTTATTCTAACAATCTTGTCTAAGCTAGGACCAGAATATGTTGTATATGTATCCAATTTCCATTATGGAAGATGTCTTTTTGGAACAAATTGGAAAATGCCTACGTTGGCTTAGTTCATCGAGTCTCTTACACAAGAGAAGACAAAAATCATATATATGGGCCTCATGAAATATCCCAAAGCACATGCACTCACCATGCATGATGGAAAAGGGTCATCCAAATAGAACGTGAAGGAGGGATATTCCAAACCTTTAATGATTCTTCAGGTTCCAAAGACTCTTCAGATTCCAAGAAGAAGAAGAAGAAGGGAAAGAAGTGCACTTACTACAATAAACCAAATCATGAAGAATCCACATGCATGAAGAAACAAATTAATCTTATGGGACAGGCACTTCAATAAAACAAACTTGGAAACTTCATTCCAAAGGGAGTCAAGAAGCAGAAGGAAGAAGATCCTTCTCCTAAGAAAGGTAATCATCATGCTCTGGTTGCAATCAATTCCTCATTTGATTCATAGATTATAGATTATGGTGCATCACATCATATGACAACGAAAGATGAAGTTTAATCTTCCTTGATTCCATGCTCAAGACCCCCTATTCTCATGGGGGATGATACTCTAGTAGAAATAGTAGGAGAAGGAAGAGTGGAACTCCATAATGGAAATTTTGAGAATGTTCTACATGTTCCAAAGCTTTCCATGAATCTTCTCTTAGTTTATCAAATCACTCAGAAAGGTAAAAAGGTTGAATTTACATCAGATTCAGTTTCAGAAATTGACATGCATGACAATTCCATCATTGCAATTGGTGAGGTGGATCACAAGTCAAGGTTGTATAAATTCACTAAGTTTTCTGACGATGATTCCTCTATTATACTTACACATAAGGAGAGTACTTTGCATGCACCTCTAGTGCAACATGCATATACTCTTTTTCTTTCATCAGTTTCATAGATCAGAGATGATTCCATACACTCAAATTCTATACATGGAAATAAAAAGGTAGTACATCGAGATAAGAAGTCAACGCCAAAGCTTTAGCAGATGCACAAGAAGTCAAAAACCACACTTCATGAAGCAAGAAACCTTGCAGGGAATCCATTGGATTCGAGGATGACTCGATCTCATCATGAGGAGCCTTCTCATGTACTTTCAACTTAAGAACTTGTGATGCCTATGCATTATTATATGGTTCAATCTATTGATCCATAGAACTACAATAGGGTTGTGGGAAATCCATTATGGAAAGCAACCATGCAGAAGGAGTATGAATCACTCCTACTGAACCATACTTGGAATCTAGTTCCACTTCCACCAGAAAGGAATATTTTCAGGTGTAGATGGGTCCATATGATCAAGAGGTACAAGGCTAGACAGGTTGCCAAAGGATTTCATCGGATCCATAAATATTTCTACATATGCATGAAGACTTTCAGTGAGCAGAAGTTTTAGACTTCACGGGATCATCTTCTAGTGAAGAACACAGTTTCCTAGCAACTGTCATTTTCTTCTTTTGATACATTATATTTTGAGGGGGGGGTTTGTTCCCGCATGGTTTTCCCTTTTTCCTCACTTTTATTCAGTTTTCATTAGTTTCATTGTACATGAGTACCTAAACTGGCCTATCAGTCGAGACTCATTTTTTACTCCATAGTGATGTTCAAGGGGGGTGTTGGAGAAATTTCTATTTTTGACACACTAGTTTAGTGGGAGTTAATTGACTAGTTCTATTTTAGACTTCCTATTTTTACCATCACTATTATGCATGCATGCATTCCTAAGGAAATCTAACTGCTTGATTGATTTTCTTAATTATGGAATGTTTTTCCCTATATATGAGTGTATTCCACGCATTCATTGTATCATATTGATCATGATCTATGTATCAATCATCAACTCATTGGAGTAGTGTGAATATATTTTCTCATTCGTCCATATTGAATCTCTCTTATTTTCTTGATAAGTTTTGTTTGTGCATGCTTTAGCTAGATCTCTTGTACAAGTTTCCATGAAATAATGACATTATTGTCATAACTTATTCAATCATTCACATTTACCTCACTTGTTAGTCAAAGCAATCATACATATCCCATTTTACTCAGGAATTTAACCATTCCTTCATACATTCACATTTATCATACAACCCATAAAAAAAAATATTTGTATCATTAAACATAAATAAATATGTTAAGATAAAATACTTATATGTTTAGTGAAATATTGAACTATCCAACTAACTGAGAGGGAAGCCTTTCCTCCCAACCATAGGTTATGTTGCAGTATGCCTTCCTACAACATGCCACCCCTGTGCCAAGCCATGATACCACAAGGGGATTGATTCAGCTAACTACCCAATTAGGAAAATGGTCTAGGAAGGTTATTGTCCTTCACTCCACTAGATACATTAAAAGTTTCCCTCTTCCCACATAGATCAAGACCTCCACGGGTTTATCAAAAACCTTCCCAACTAGATTTACTCTGCATAAGGGAGTGCATTATTTTTTATATAGTCCCTCGGTGACACCCCCTTACTAGTGCCTATTTCGTTCCAGTAAGCACTGAGTTGTGGTCCTGTATTGCTTTATTCTAGATCTTGGTCTTCTCTATTCTAGGGTGGCCATTAATTCCTTGGGAAAGTTTCATATTTTCCTCAAGGAAAATTTCCCAACAACTATGTTGCTCAAAGATACACGTGTGAGTATCCTCCTCACTTCTTCATCTAACTATGAGTTTGCAACTCACTTTGTTTACTATGGTTCTCTGTGAGAACCCATCCTCCAATTATCAGGTTGTTGTAATCTTCATGGATGTGTTCCCTTCGCTTCTATCATGTTCTCCATTCTCTTCTCCTTCGTTTGTTGATCTCCTGTTATGGGTGGTGTTTTTCCACCTTTGGTCTCTTCTTCCACATATTCCTTGGGATTCTCATGACAACTCTAAAACACAACCTCTAGTCAGGGACCCAAATTCAATGGGGAAATCTAATGTTTCCTTCTATCAAGTTTTAATTGACTCTTTTCTTCTTCCACACACAAAATCTTCTAGCATTTATAACTGTTTCAACCACCAATCCTTCTTTCCATAACCGATCACAGGGATCTATGAAAATATAAGTACATTGGAAAGTGACGCATTCGATTTTTGAGGTGTAGGATGTAATGTTGAGCAAGCTTCCTATTTTCTTCATTGAAACTTCTCCACTCCACCTCACCAATTCCCACTTGTAATATCATGACCAATACTAAATTAATTTTCCTTCTTAGTTAGCTATTTAATATTTTATAATAATCATCAACATAATTACATGCTTCATAATCACATTACATGAAGTATTAGAACAATTACAATCATCAGGGGAAAACATGGTATTACACATGATGGAATCAAGAAAAGAATCTTTGGGAAATATTTCTAAATGATTACTTTAGACAACACAAGAGATCATGGAGCATTAAGAAGATGAGTTGGCAAGGTAATTGAGATTTCCACGATTCCAAATAGGCTATGTGGAATGCATGCGAGTGATAGAAGAATGAGGGACTAAGAGTAAGAGGAGAGAGTGGAGAAGAAATGAGAGTGACAAAGTTCCAGAGAAGAGGACCAGAGAAGAGGATTAGATAAAAGGAAGCAACAACAATCGAAATAAGGTTATTGATTGTTGATAGTTTTGGGTATTATTTTCGTTGTTGTTAGTACTCAAACTTGTTTTGATCCGACGTTTTGTAATTTATATGGTTGTAATTATGAGTTTTTCATATCTACAAGGTTTAAAGAATGCTTATGTCACTATGTAATGTAATATTGGGAAAATGTATGAGAGAGAAAGGCTTCGTTTATGTCAATTAACGAGTTTCTTAATGTATGTCTGTGATGGTTGAATAAAGATAATAAAGTTGAATTGGTTTCTATCCTATGTTGTATTTTTATTCTTTCAAATGTATGTTTGTGTTGATTTTGCGTGATGTTAATGGTTAAGTGTGATTCAATGGAAATAATGAATGTTGACCTAATTGGATTCTTGTGTGATTAACCCTTCATCACCGATACAAGACCAAATGGTCTCTGTGATCCCCATGGCATCTCAGGTGAGACCTTCTTCAATATTGTCTAAGGATTGATATGACGATGTATTGGGTTTTATGTTGGTCAACTCTGGATGAACCCTAGGTCAGTAACTCCCCAATGTTAATATGGATGCATGCAAGTGTGAACAAACCAAAAATGAGAAACTCGAGTTGTGGGGATATTTATATGCATAAATTTCAGAGATTAAATTATCAACCCAGGGGCTCATAAGTTTTTTTTATACTTGTATTTTCAACCATAGGTTGTGAAAGCATGTTATTAGATGTTATGAGGCTAGGATTACATAATTGAATAAATTTCTCATAATTATTTCAAAAGGAAAAAATTATTTTATCACAATTTCATAATTATGAAATAAGAATTATTTCATAATTGAGAATAAAATCACAATTGAAAATAAATTTCATACTGAGTTGGAAAAATCTCTCAAAACTCCTCTCCACATCTCCTTGATTTGTCTTCTTCTTATATTATTTTAGATAAGATTGGAGATATGATTCATGACATGTGAATTAGGTGGATACAAGTTATGGATAGGTGGATACAATTCATGGAGAACTTGATAGCATGTGAACTAAGAAATTACTAGTCATAGATAGGTTTGATGGCATGTGAACTAAACAATTACAATTTATGCACAAGTTTCATGCTTAATTATGAGATTTTGCCAAGCTATTATGAACTTTTTCTATCTCCAATCTCTTTTAAAATACTATAAGAAGAGGCCAAATCAAGGAGATGTGGAGAGGTGTTTTGGGGGTGGTTATGCTGGAAAACTATAGAGAGAAGCTCAATAGGCCAAGGAGGAGCATCGAGAACTTGGAACTAGGAGGAAGAATCAACATCTAAGGTGTGAATCTTTGATGTATTTTTGAATCTATATTTATTAATAGATCATTGGGTTTCCCCAAAATGTTTGTGTTTAATTCATAAATGCTTGGATATGATCTTAAGAGAAATAGATCAAGACAAATCTAATGAGTTTGGTTGTNGAGAAGACAAAAATCATATATATGGGCCTCATGAAATATCCCAAAGCACATGCACTCACCATGCATGATGGAAAAGGGTCATCCAAATAGAACGTGAAGGAGGGATATTCCAAACCTTTAATGATTCTTCAGGTTCCAAAGACTCTTCAGATTCCAAGAAGAAGAAGAAGAAGGGAAAGAAGTGCACTTACTACAATAAACCAAATCATGAAGAATCCACATGCATGAAGAAACAAATTAATCTTATGGGACAGGCACTTCAATAAAACAAACTTGGAAACTTCATTCCAAAGGGAGTCAAGAAGCAGAAGGAAGAAGATCCTTCTCCTAAGAAAGGTAATCATCATGCTCTGGTTGCAATCAATTCCTCATTTGATTCATAGATTATAGATTATGGTGCATCACATCATATGACAACGAAAGATGAAGTTTAATCTTCCTTGATTCCATGCTCAAGACCCCCTATTCTCATGGGGGATGATACTCTAGTAGAAATAGTAGGAGAAGGAAGAGTGGAACTCCACAATGGAATTTTTGAGAATGTTCTACATGTTCCAAAGATTTCCATGAATCTTCTCTTAGTTTATCAAATCACTCAGAAAGGTAAAAAGGTTGAATTTACATCAGATTCAGTTTCAGTAATTGACATGCATGACAATTCCATCATTGCAATTGGTGAGGTGGATCACAAGTCAAGGTTGTATAAATTCACTAAGTTTTCTGACGATGACTCCTCTATTATACTTACACATAAGGAGAGTACTTTGCATGCACCTCTAGTGCAACATGCATATACTCTTGTTCTTTCATCAGTTTCATAGATCAGAGATGATTCCATACACTCAAATTCTATACATGGAAATAAAAAGGTAGTACATCGAGATAAGAAGTCAATGCCAAAGCTTCAGCAGATGCACAAGAAGTCACAAACCACACTTCATGAAGCAAGAAACCTTGCATGGAATCCATTGGATTCGAGGATGAATCGATCTCATCATGAGGAGCCTTCTCATGTACTTTCAACTTAAGAACCTGTGATGCCTATGCATTATTATATGGTTCAATCTATTGATCCACAGAACTACAATAGGGTTGTGGGAAATCCATTATGGAAAGAAACCATGCAAAAGGAGTATGAATCACTCCTACTGAACCATACTTGGAATCTGGTTCCACTTCCACCAGAAAGGAATATTTTCAGGTGCAGATGGGTCCATATGATCAAGAGGTACAAGGCTAGACAGGTTGCCAAAGGATTTCATCGGATCCATAAATATTTCTACATCTGCATGAAGACTTTCAATGAGTAGAAGTTTTATACTTCACGGGATCATCTTCTAGTGAAGAACACAGTTTCCTAGCAACTGTCATTTTCTTCTTTTGATACATTATATTTTGAGGGGGGGGTTTGTTCCCGCATGGTTTTCCCTTTTTCCTCACTTTTATTCAATGTTCATTAGTTGCATTGTACATGAGTACCTAAACTGGCCTATCAGTCGAGACTCATTTTTTACTCCATAGTGATGTTCAAGGGGGGTGTTGGAGAAATTTCTATTTTCGACACACTAGTTTAGTGGGAGTTAATTGACTAGTTCTATTTTAGACTTTCTATTTTTACCATCACTATTATGCATGCATGCATTCCTAAGGAAATCTAACTGCTTGATTGATTTTTTTAATTATGGAATGTTTTTCCCTATATATGAGTGTATTCCATGCATTCATTGTACCATATTGATCATGATCTATGTATCAATCATCAGCTCATTGGAGTAGTGTGAATATATTTTCTCATTCGTCCATATTGAATCTCTCTTATTTTCTTGATAAGTTTTGTTTGTGCATGCTTTAGCTAGATCTCTTGTACAGGTTTCCATGAAATAATGACATTATTGTCATAACTTATTCAATCATTCACATTTACCTCACTTGTTAGTCAAAGAAATCATACATATCCCATTTTACTCAGGAATTTAACCATTCCTTCATACATTCACATTTATCATACAACCCATAAAAAAACATATTTGTATCATTAAACATAAATAAATATGTTAAGATAAAATACTTATATGTTTAGTGAAATATTGAACTATCCAACTGACTGAGAGGGAAGCCTTTCCTCCCAACCATAGGTTATGTTGCAGTATGCCTTCCTACAACATGCCACCCCTATGCCAAGCCATGATACCACAAGGGGATTGATTCAGCTAACTGCCCAATTAGGAAAATGGTCTAGGAAGGTTATTGTCCTTCACTCCACTAGATACATTAAAAGTTTCCCTCTTCCCACATAGATCAAGACCTCCACGGGTTTATCAAAAACCTTCCCAACTAGATTTACTCTGCATAAGGGAGTGCATTATTTTTTATATAGTCCCTCGGTGACACCCCCTTACTAGTGCCTATTTCGTTCCAGTAAGCACTGAGTTGTGGTCCTGTATTGCTTTATTCTAGATCTTGGTCTTCTCTATTCTAGGGTGGCCATTAATTCCTTGGGAAAGTTTCATATTTTCCTCAAGGAAAATTTCCCAACAACTATGTTGCTCAAAGATACACGTGTGAGTATCCTCCTCACTTCTTCATCTAACTATGAGTTTGCAACTCACTTTGTTTACTATGGTTCTCTGTGAGAACCCATCCTCCAATTATCAGGTTGTTGTAATCTTCATGGATGTGTTCCCTTCGCTTCTATCATGTTCTCCATTCTCTTCTCCTTCGTTTGTTGATCTCCTGTTATGGGTGGTGTTTTTCCACCTTTGGTCTCTTCTTCCACATATTCCTTGGGATTCTCATGACAACTCTAAAACACAACCTCTAGTCAGGGACCCAAATTCAATGGGGAAATCTAATGTTTCCTTCTATCAAGTTTTAATTGACTCTTTTCTTCTTCCACACACAAAATCTTCTAGCATTTATAACTGTTTCAACCACCAATCCTTCTTTCCATAACCGATCACAGGGATCTATGAAAATATAAGTACATTGGAAAGTGACGCATTCGATTTTTGAGGTGTAGGATGTAATGTTGAGCAAGCTTCCTATTTTCTTCATTGAAACTTCTCCACTCCACCTCACCAATTCCCACTTGTAATATCATGACCAATACTAAATTAATTTTCCTTCTTAGTTAGCTATTTAATATTTTATAATAATCATCAACATAATTACATGCTTCATAATCACATTACATGAAGTATTAGAACAATTACAATCATCAGGGGAAAACATGGTATTACACATGATGGAATCAAGAAAAGAATCTTTGGGAAATATTTCTAAATGATTACTTTAGACAACACAAGAGATCATGGAGCATTAAGAAGATGAGTTGGCAAGGTAATTGAGATTTCCACGATTCCAAATAGGCTATGTGGAATGCATGCGAGTGATAGAAGAATGAGGGACTAAGAGTAAGAGGAGAGAGTGGAGAAGAAATGAGAGTGACAAAGTTCCAGAGAAGAGGACCAGAGAAGAGGATTAGATAAAAGGAAGCAACAACAATCGAAATAAGGTTATTGATTGTTGATAGTTTTGGGTATTATTTTCGTTGTTGTTAGTACTCAAACTTGTTTTGATCCGACGTTTTGTAATTTATATGGTTGTAATTATGAGTTTTTCATATCTACAAGGTTTAAAGAATGCTTATGTCACTATGTAATGTAATATTGGGAAAATGTATGAGAGAGAAAGGCTTCGTTTATGTCAATTAACGAGTTTCTTAATGTATGTCTGTGATGGTTGAATAAAGATAATAAAGTTGAATTGGTTTCTATCCTATGTTGTATTTTTATTCTTTCAAATGTATGTTTGTGTTGATTTTGCGTGATGTTAATGGTTAAGTGTGATTCAATGGAAATAATGAATGTTGACCTAATTGGATTCTTGTGTGATTAACCCTTCATCACCGATACAAGACCAAATGGTCTCTGTGATCCCCATGGCATCTCAGGTGAGACCTTCTTCAATATTGTCTAAGGATTGATATGACGATGTATTGGGTTTTATGTTGGTCAACTCTGGATGAACCCTAGGTCAGTAACTCCCCAATGTTAATATGGATGCATGCAAGTGTGAACAAACCAAAAATGAGAAACTCGAGTTGTGGGGATATTTATATGCATAAATTTCAGAGATTAAATTATCAACCCAGGGGCTCATAAGTTTTTTTTATACTTGTATTTTCAACCATAGGTTGTGAAAGCATGTTATTAGATGTTATGAGGCTAGGATTACATAATTGAATAAATTTCTCATAATTATTTCAAAAGGAAAAAATTATTTTATCACAATTTCATAATTATGAAATAAGAATTATTTCATAATTGAGAATAAAATCACAATTGAAAATAAATTTCATACTGAGTTGGAAAAATCTCTCAAAACTCCTCTCCACATCTCCTTGATTTGTCTTCTTCTTATATTATTTTAGATAAGATTGGAGATATGATTCATGACATGTGAATTAGGTGGATACAAGTTATGGATAGGTGGATACAATTCATGGAGAACTTGATAGCATGTGAACTAAGAAATTACTAGTCATAGATAGGTTTGATGGCATGTGAACTAAACAATTACAATTTATGCACAAGTTTCATGCTTAATTATGAGATTTTGCCAAGCTATTATGAACTTTTTCTATCTCCAATCTCTTTTAAAATACTATAAGAAGAGGCCAAATCAAGGAGATGTGGAGAGGTGTTTTGGGGGTGGTTATGCTGGAAAACTATAGAGAGAAGCTCAATAGGCCAAGGAGGAGCATCGAGAACTTGGAACTAGGAGGAAGAATCAACATCTAAGGTGTGAATCTTTGATGTATTTTTGAATCTATATTTATTAATAGATCATTGGGTTTCCCCAAAATGTTTGTGTTTAATTCATAAATGCTTGGATATGATCTTAAGAGAAATAGATCAAGACAAATCTAATGAGTTTGGTTGTTCTTGTCAGAAAATTGGCTTAGGTTGATGGACAATTGGTATGGACTGTTGGTTGTCATTGATGTCAACCATTACATAGTGATATTGTAGATTTATTTCAACCCTTAGTGATTGATGTCAATCCTTGGAGAAGTCCAGTAGCAAATTATGGTAGAACAAGGGCATGGGTAAGGTACCCTAGTTTGTTTGAGGTATAAAGGAATGAATATCCATCAATTTATAGGTAATACTATTCTAGATGGATAGTATATGTCATTCCATTTCTGTTGATATGTGGAACATCACATAACTCCTCACATTTAGAGATTTATGGTCATATGAAGTTGGAGAACCCTCATGAGTTATCTAGAAGCCCCTAGAAGGTCAAAGAAGTCAATTATTCTAGAAGTTCCTAGAAGAAGTGTACTATTCAAATTTATGGTAACTAGGAGTTAATCATGGGTATAGTTGTTTCATTAAGAAAATAATTAAAAATAAATTAGTTGCAACATGAAGTTGTGAGTTTGGTAATTATGGTAAAGTAGTTGTGATGATAAGATTGAATAATCAAAGTGGTTGATCAAGAAATAAGTTAAATAATAAAGTGTTTTCAACAAGAAGTTAGTTAAGGGCAAATAAGTTATGAATTGACCAATTATAGAAAAGTTAGTTGCAAAAAGAAGTTGTGAGTAAATATAAATTATTTAAATAATAAAGTAGTCAAAGTGGTTNCCCAATTAGGAAAATGGTCTAGGAAGGTTATTGTCCTTCACTCCACTAGATACATTAAAAGTTTCCCTCTTCCCACATAGATCAAGACCTCCACGGGTTTATCAAAAACCTTCCCAACTAGATTTACTCTGCATAAGGGAGTGCATTATTTTTTATATAGTCCCTCGGTGACACCCCCTTACTAGTGCCTATTTCGTTCCAGTAAGCACTGAGTTGTGGTCCTGTATTGCTTTATTCTAGATCTTGGTCTTCTCTATTCTAGGGTGGCCATTAATTCCTTGGGAAAGTTTCATATTTTCCTCAAGGAAAATTTCCCAACAACTATGTTGCTCAAAGATACACGTGTGAGTATCCTCCTCACTTCTTCATCTAACTATGAGTTTGCAACTCACTTTGTTTACTATGGTTCTCTGTGAGAACCCATCCTCCAATTATCAGGTTGTTGTAATCTTCATGGATGTGTTCCCTTCGCTTCTATCATGTTCTCCATTCTCTTCTCCTTCGTTTGTTGATCTCCTGTTATGGGTGGTGTTTTTCCACCTTTGGTCTCTTCTTCCACATATTCCTTGGGATTCTCATGACAACTCTAAAACACAACCTCTAGTCAGGGACCCAAATTCAATGGGGAAATCTAATGTTTCCTTCTATCAAGTTTTAATTGACTCTTTTCTTCTTCCACACACAAAATCTTCTAGCATTTATAACTGTTTCAACCACCAATCCTTCTTTCCATAACCGATCACAGGGATCTATGAAAATATAAGTACATTGGAAAGTGACGCATTCGATTTTTGAGGTGTAGGATGTAATGTTGAGCAAGCTTCCTATTTTCTTCATTGAAACTTCTCCACTCCACCTCACCAATTCCCACTTGTAATATCATGACCAATACTAAATTAATTTTCCTTCTTAGTTAGCTATTTAATATTTTATAATAATCATCAACATAATTACATGCTTCATAATCACATTACATGAAGTATTAGAACAATTACAATCATCAGGGGAAAACATGGTATTACACATGATGGAATCAAGAAAAGAATCTTTGGGAAATATTTCTAAATGATTACTTTAGACAACACAAGAGATCATGGAGCATTAAGAAGATGAGTTGGCAAGGTAATTGAGATTTCCACGATTCCAAATAGGCTATGTGGAATGCATGCGAGTGATAGAAGAATGAGGGACTAAGAGTAAGAGGAGAGAGTGGAGAAGAAATGAGAGTGACAAAGTTCCAGAGAAGAGGACCAGAGAAGAGGATTAGATAAAAGGAAGCAACAACAATCGAAATAAGGTTATTGATTGTTGATAGTTTTGGGTATTATTTTCGTTGTTGTTAGTACTCAAACTTGTTTTGATCCGACGTTTTGTAATTTATATGGTTGTAATTATGAGTTTTTCATATCTACAAGGTTTAAAGAATGCTTATGTCACTATGTAATGTAATATTGGGAAAATGTATGAGAGAGAAAGGCTTCGTTTATGTCAATTAACGAGTTTCTTAATGTATGTCTGTGATGGTTGAATAAAGATAATAAAGTTGAATTGGTTTCTATCCTATGTTGTATTTTTATTCTTTCAAATGTATGTTTGTGTTGATTTTGCGTGATGTTAATGGTTAAGTGTGATTCAATGGAAATAATGAATGTTGACCTAATTGGATTCTTGTGTGATTAACCCTTCATCACCGATACAAGACCAAATGGTCTCTGTGATCCCCATGGCATCTCAGGTGAGACCTTCTTCAATATTGTCTAAGGATTGATATGACGATGTATTGGGTTTTATGTTGGTCAACTCTGGATGAACCCTAGGTCAGTAACTCCCCAATGTTAATATGGATGCATGCAAGTGTGAACAAACCAAAAATGAGAAACTCGAGTTGTGGGGATATTTATATGCATAAATTTCAGAGATTAAATTATCAACCCAGGGGCTCATAAGTTTTTTTTATACTTGTATTTTCAACCATAGGTTGTGAAAGCATGTTATTAGATGTTATGAGGCTAGGATTACATAATTGAATAAATTTCTCATAATTATTTCAAAAGGAAAAAATTATTTTATCACAATTTCATAATTATGAAATAAGAATTATTTCATAATTGAGAATAAAATCACAATTGAAAATAAATTTCATACTGAGTTGGAAAAATCTCTCAAAACTCCTCTCCACATCTCCTTGATTTGTCTTCTTCTTATATTATTTTAGATAAGATTGGAGATATGATTCATGACATGTGAATTAGGTGGATACAAGTTATGGATAGGTGGATACAATTCATGGAGAACTTGATAGCATGTGAACTAAGAAATTACTAGTCATAGATAGGTTTGATGGCATGTGAACTAAACAATTACAATTTATGCACAAGTTTCATGCTTAATTATGAGATTTTGCCAAGCTATTATGAACTTTTTCTATCTCCAATCTCTTTTAAAATACTATAAGAAGAGGCCAAATCAAGGAGATGTGGAGAGGTGTTTTGGGGGTGGTTATGCTGGAAAACTATAGAGAGAAGCTCAATAGGCCAAGGAGGAGCATCGAGAACTTGGAACTAGGAGGAAGAATCAACATCTAAGGTGTGAATCTTTGATGTATTTTTGAATCTATATTTATTAATAGATCATTGGGTTTCCCCAAAATGTTTGTGTTTAATTCATAAATGCTTGGATATGATCTTAAGAGAAATAGATCAAGACAAATCTAATGAGTTTGGTTGTCCTTGTCAGAAAATTGGCTTAGGTTGATGGACAATTGGTCTGGACTGTTGGTTGTCATTGATGTCAACCCTTACAGAGTGATATTGTAGATTTATTTCAACCCTTAGTGATTGATGTCAATCCTTGGAGAAGTCCAGTAGCGAATTATGGTAGAACAAGGGCATGGGTAAGGTACCCTAGTTTTTTTGAGGTATAAAGGAATGAATATCCGTCAATTTATAGGTAATACTATTCTAGATGGATAGTATATGTCATTCCATTTCTGTTGATATGTGGAACATCACATAACTCCTCACATTTAGAGAGTTATGGTCATATGAAGTTGGAGAACCCTCATGAGTTATCTAGAAGCCCCTAGAAGGTCAAAGAAGTCAATTATTCTAGAAGTTCCTAGAAGAAGTGTACAAGTCAAATTTATGGTAACTAGGAGTTAATCATGGGTATAGTTGTTTCATTAAGAAAATAATTAAAAATAAATTAGTTGCAACATGAAGTTGTGAGTTTGGTAATTATGGTAAAGTAGTTGTGATGATAAGATTGAATAATCAAAGTGGTTGATCAAGAAATAAGTTAAATAATAAAGTGTTTTCAACAAGAAGTTAGTTAAGGGCAAATAAGTTATGAATTGACCAATTATAGAAAAGTTAGTTGCAAAAAGAAGTTGTGAGTAAATATAAATTATTTAAATAATAAAGTAGTCAAAGTGGTTNCAAAGAGAAATTATTTAAATAATAAAGTGGTTGCAACAAGAAGTGGTGAGTTTACTATTTATGGATAAGTCAAAGTGGTTTCCAAAGAAATTAATTAAATAATAAAGTTAGTTGCAACTAGGAGTGGAGAACACACTATTTGTGGAAAGTAGTTAAGTTAATTGGACAAACTGGTTAAATTAAGTGGACAAGTGGTTATAAGTGGGTTAGCCCTAAAATAAGGAAAGTGGGTTAAGTTGGTTAGAAGCTAACCCCTTGAGGAAGCTACATGGAAATATAAATAAGAGAGAAAGGATC
>JZKD02S1420858.1:0-11140 GCA_000966675.3 Picea glauca | reverse complement strand
TGATTACAAAATTTTTTGAGGCTGGTTTGGGTCCACACCTCTTTTGTGCCCGCAATCCCCGACAAGCATCCACTTACCCTTCCAACAATACCATGGTTCCAATTGCGAGACCACTCTACAAAATTAATGTCTGGGCAGTTTACGTCCCCGCAATGAATTGTGGCCATCGATCTAATTACAATCTGCAATCCAGGTGATATTTACCTAGTGCAAAGATCAACGATGCTGGTTGATTTGAGATCAATGGTTTGTGATCACTTCGAGAGTTTGGGATTCAGGAGTTTCAATGCGTAGTTCTTACCATCCTATGGAATGCCGCATTTTTGAAGTGAGGGATCTTCCTCCATGTGGCCTCCAGATCTGGACGGTCTAGATTCATTTCGGGAGTTTTCATCTGTTTTCTCGAGAAATACTTCGAAGTGTCGTATATATGAAGAGGGAGATATGTTTCCGCATGTCCTCATTGGTGGATGGTCCATATTCACTTCAGGACTTTGGGTGTTTAGGCTTCAAGAGTTTCAAATGTTGTGCTTGGAAATATCCCAGAGTAGTATGGGTGTAGAGTGTTGTGGTAAGCTACATGTAATATGATGCCATAGTTGTTGATATGTCATGGAGAGAAGGATGACATGTGTCACGTGGAAATGGGAGAATGACACAACCAAATAACCTGGAATGAGTGCCACGTGTCATGACAGATGAGTGCCACATGCTTTGGCTCTTCGGCTCTTCGGGACTTTGGCTCTTCGGGACTTCGACTCTTCGGCTCTTCAGCTCTTCGGTGCTTCGGGGCTTTGACACTTCAGCTCTTTAGGGCTTCGACTCTTCGGATCTTCGGCTCTTCAGCTCTTCGGCTCTTCAGGAGTTCGGGCTTCGGGAGTTTCAAATGTTTTTCTTGGAATTCTCCTGAAGGAAAATCATCGAAGTCAATAATCTGATTCCATGTGTCCTTGCTAATGGATGGTCTAGATTCACTTCAGGAATTTGGGTGTTTGGGTAGCAGTGAATTCTTGTACTTCGTGGGCTCACTCTTGATATTAAACCCCGCACATTTTCACCACTCTGAATGCATGAAAACCATCAATCTGATTGGCTTGATGGATCTCCATCTTCAAAACTTAACCTGTCTGTTCCCACAATATGAGCCTGAAATTGACCACTCTATATTGCTGCATTTTCCCATAGGCGTTTCTTGTGTATAAAAAAAGTCTTGGTCAACCTATTGTGAGATTAATCAATGGAAAACGTGATGACAATCATTCTGAACCAAATACGACATGTATTTTATCCTTAAGGAAAAACAGAAATATAAATGCATAAAGGCTCAAACAGGAAAGAAACGAATAAGAACCAAGTCTCTAAAAAATGGGAAACTGACTTAACCAACCCAAATATGAAAAATTGATGAAGGCATAGGGAAAATAGAGAGGAGAGGCAGGGGTGCAGACCTAGATTACAACATTCGCTCCAATTGGGGATAGCTCATTGCCTTGAGATTAAATAACTGCTCTTACCTTCCATTTCTTACCTTTATTTTGTTTGCCAACCATGTATCTCTGGAAACTAATGCTGAAGATAACCCCAGTTCCTTTGGTTTGGCTATGGAGTCTCTTATGAAACTTTAAACTATAGCTAAACCCCAGTGCCTTTGTTGGGCTATGGATTTTCTTATTCAAACAAGCTACTGAAAACCAATGCATTGAAAAACAATCTGCGAACTAAAAAAAAAATAAAAAAAAATATGCTCAAACTATGATATTATTCTCCTACTACCTACTCTATTCAGCTAAAAACGAAATCAATCATGTGTAATTCCACTTCCAATGAAACCAATAAAACATTTGACTGAGAATCGTAACATTGTGCAGGTCACTATTTAGAATAATCAAAAGAGGATATATTAAATGTGACAAAAAATTGGCAGGCATATGGTACTTACAGTGGCAAATGGTGATCATGCTAAAAATTCCATCCTTTGGGATTTTGGAAAAATAAGAAGCCATCCATCTCGCTATTGGATCTTGAAACTCATGAAAATCCTCCAACTAGTTGAGAGGACAAAGTTGTTGTTGTGTGAGATCTGCATTATAAACAAGATCGAGTTTCTCCTGTCTTGGTTGAAACAACTCAGGAAAGTCATGTGATTCACAACCATAAAGGGAAGAAAAAAACTCTTGATACTGCTCATCTTGTTGTTTGAAATCAATGGGTATGTCTTCTGCATTGATAGTTTGTCCTTGTTCTAGCTCCAGAATGTCATCTTCAGACTTATAGATTTCTTGTTGCTCAACAATTTCATAAGGAAGGCAAACAACTTGCTCACAAACTTCAACATCACTTTCTTCATAGTTAATTGAATCTTTATGAGAACATATCACAAAATATGTATCATAACAACGATTATTTGAGTCACCTAGAATAATGAAAGATGTATCCAAAGCCTTGTTATCATCAAATTCATCATTAATGTAATTCCCAACATCATATTTTTTAATAAAAGGATGAGAAGAAGACTCATATGTAACCGAATCTTCCTCCACTTCCTCAACATAAACGTCCCCTTTATTTTCACTACTTGAAGAACTAATAAGTAACTCTCGAATATGAGATTCAAATTCTTCACAACAGTTCTCAAAAATTAAATCAGTTGGAAAAAACCTTTTACAATGCTTACTGAATGCAACATGGAACTATTCTAGGAAGGAGATGCTAGCAGGGGGAAAAGATCGATACCACTCATGAGCATCTCCCTCTAATTATTACATGAACATCTTCATTAATACATCCTCATGATGTATTTCCCACTGATGCATGAGTTCATGAAACTCAAACAAATGCTTAGTAGGGTTGTCATCTCTATGTTCTCTAAATCTTGGCAAAAATCACCCCACTCATCTATAGTAGGAACCACATTTGGAAAACTAGGAAAAACTGAAAAATTTAATGGAGAAAACCTCTGAACCAAGATGGATTCCATCTGAAAATATGACTTCTTAAAACTGTGGAGTTGCCACTAGATTCTTTAACCATGAAGTCTCTGGGTGAATAATATGCAGTATGAATGTGTCTAGTATTTTTTCACCATCAAATATCATATCTAATTGGTGTTGTTCTCCCAGGGAAAGATATTTTTTTACTTTGTTCCCCAACAACTACGCCATAAGATTTTGGTCCTAAATTCTGCACCTGACTACTAAAGGGAAAATCTAGGCCATCTATCAGTTTATAATGGTTGATTCTTTAATTTTTGTCGGTTGGTCAGAGGGTGATTCTATCAAGACAAAAGCAAGGTTGGGTTGGAAAAATGATATAAATGAGGGTCCTCCTTGGTTGGTGGCACACTAATGACGGACCAATGAAATAATAGAAAACAAAGGGAAGCAACAAACTACTCAATGAGTGATCTGTTGCAAGAAGTTCAATACTTAAAATATCATTTCAAGACAGTAAATGTGTCTCAAGACACAATTACTCCTTCAGGTTGCGATAAAAAAAAATATTCACCAAGCATTAGCTATTTTCATAGGTTGCATATCAATAAATACATGCTACACGATAGTTGAAAGGAAATGACATGTACTTTGCGCAAATCAAAAACTGTGTTCAAGATAAGATAAAAACACATGAAGAGTTTGGACACAAACACTGTCATCAAATGTATGTTCACTAGGTAGAGAGATTTAATCCATGCATAGAAAGGGTCCAACCAGTCTTATGTATTGATATTATTTCCCAAACAATCCCCACCCTCAAAACATTCAAATATCCCCTATTTAACAGAGTTGCAGAGGTTCTCGTCCATAGGGGACCAAGAGCTAAATTTAGGTAATTGTTCATAAATTTTTTTATTAACTTCACTAAGACATTGGATTTAATAAAAAATAGTTGTTCTTATCACACACAAAAGGCCACTCTTGTATCTAATATAACAAATGTTGGAATTAATCAACTAAAAACTACTAATGTCTCTGAGACAGAACCGATGCATGTATTGGAGGAGATGAATTGGCAGAAAAATACCCAGAGTGGAAAAATGGAGTTCTGCACCATTGAACAATGGCATGCCTGTGAGCTGGAGGCCACTGGAGACAACTGGCTGTATTGGTAGTTATCTGCTTGAGGAAGAAGGTAGTCTTCTGAAGTGTTCTATAACTGGTTCCTTCAAACTGGGATGATCTCCTATGTTGTATGTCTATGACAGAGCTTTCAACAACTAAGTGCATTCTGTTTCAACTCCATCAACTTCCATTTCTACCTATGAATAGCTTCGCTAGAATGGTTGATGACCCAATGGTCATGAAGGGAGACATGGAGGTGAGAGGAGGACAAGTGTTGGGTGGTGAGAGGAGTGAGAGTAGTGAGTGCAATGAGTGGAGGTGACACAGAGACCTGATGTCATTTAATCACTTGATTGGGGAATTTGTTGAGGGTGGTTTGGGTCCACACCGATTTTGGGCCTGCAATCCCCCACAAACTTCCATGTACCCTTTCAATATTACCATGGTTCCAATTGCGGGACCACTATAGAAAATTAATGTCTGGGTAGTTTATGTATCCACAATGAATTGTGGCCATTGATTTGATTACAATTTGTGATCTGAGTGATATTTACCTCCTACATAGATCAATGATGCTAGTTGATTTGAAATCAACAATTCACGATCACTTCAAAAATTTTGGATTTGGGACTTTCAATGCATAGTTCTTACCATCCTCTAGAATTTCACATTTTTGAAGTGAGGGATCCGCCTCCACGTGGCCTCTGGATCTGGACGGTCCAAATTCACTTTAGGAGTTCGGGCTTCGAGATTTTTCATCTCTTTTCTCACTCAATCCTTCGAAGTGTCATATATCCGAAGAGGGAGATATGTCACCGTGTGTCCGCATTGGTGGATGGTCCAAATTCACTTCAGGACTTCAGGTGTTCGGGCTTCGACAGTTTCAAATGTTGTGCTTGGAAATCTCTCGGAGTGGTACAAGCCCTTAGTTTCATGGCAAGATAGATATCATATGATGCCACAACTTTTGATGTGTCATGGAGATAAGGGTGAAACATGTCACGTGGAAATAGGAAAGTGACACAACCAAATGACCTGGAATGAGTGCCATGTGTCATGATTGATGAAGTCCACGTGATTAATCTCTTTGGCTCTTCGGGACTTTGGCTCTTCGGTACTTCATCTCGTCAACTCTTCGGCTCTTTGGCTCTTCTGGGCTTCGGCTCTTTGGCTCTTCATATCTTTGGTTCTTTGGGAGTTAGGGATTTGGGATTTTTGAATGTTTTTCTTGGAATTCTCCTGGAGGAAAATCGCTGAAGTGAATAATCGACCTCCACATGTCATTGATGATGGATGGTCTAGATTCACTTTGGGATTTTTGGTGTTTGGGATTCAGGAAATTCTTGTACTTGTTGGGTTCACTCTTGATGTTAACCCCCCCATGATTTTGCCACTCCGAATGCATGAAGACCATCAATATGATTATCTAGATGGATCTCCAACATCAAAAGTTAACCTGTCTATTCCCACAATCTGAGGCCAAAATTGACCTCTCTAGATTGTTGCGTTTGTCCATGGGCATTTCCTGTGCATACAAAAAGGCTTGGTCAACTTGTTGTGAGCTCAATCAATGGAAAATGTGATGACAAGCATTCCAAACCAAATACAACATGTATTTTATCCTTCATAAAAACATAAACAAAAATGCGCAAAGACTCAAATAGGAAAGAAACAAATAAGAACAAAGTGGCTAAAAAATGGGAAACTGACTTAACCAACCCGGAGAGGAAAAATTGATGAAGGCATAGGGAAAAGAGAGAGGAGAGGCAGGGGTGTAGACATAGGTTACAACATTGCCTCCAACTGGGGATAACATGTCCTTGTGAGGTGCTAAGAACATTAGATCGATGCCTTGAGATTATATAACTTCTCTTACTTTTGATTTCTTACTTTTGTTCTGTCTTTCAGCCATGCATCTTTGAAAACTAACGTTGAATATAACCCTAGTGCCTTTGGTTGGACTATAGAGTCTATTATGAAAATTGAAATGCAGCTAAACCCCAGTTCCTTTGTTGGGCTATGGAGTCTCTTATTCAAACAAGATACTTAAAACCAATGCACTGAATCACCCTCTGACCAACCAACAAAAAATAAACAATCAATCATTCTAAACTAATAGGTGGCCTAGCTTTGCCCTTTAGCAGTCAGGTGCAAACTTTAGGAACAACAAGAAACATGAAGATAGGGGGAGATTCCCTTTTCCATTGATGTCAAAGGGGGAGAGAAACATGAGGAGAGAAACATTAGAGGATCATTGTTCATAGGTAGAGTATGATTGTTGGACTATGAGTGTTTTGATCAATGCCAAAGGGGGAGATCGTTGGAAAATTGGTTTTCATTGATGTTGTTCAAAAGTTGGTTGTCATTTATGCCAAAAGGTATTGGTTGTCATTGATTTCAATAGATGTGATGGGTGTATTTAGAGAAGTCTACAAATTGGTCCCATTATGGCATAACTCTCAGCATGGACCTCACGGGAAGATGCTTTGAAGAATTCTACAATAAATCCACATGCATGGTCATGAATCCTGAATTTTTTCAGAAATAATATGAAGGATAATGTAAATGTAGGTAACACACTAATAGATGGAAAGTACTCATCATTTCGTTTCAAATGATAGGTGTAACATCACATATTTCCTCATTGTTGATTTATGAGGTCATGAAGTTGGAAGCCCCAAATATGTGTTAAGAAGCCCATAATTGGTTGCAATATGGGTTAAGAATCCCCTAATTGTTGCAAGTCATTAATGAAAGGGTAAAGTGGTTGTAACAATAAAGTTCAAGAAGACCTAAAGTTAAGGTGATGCAGGAGCATCACTCCACCTCAACAACATGCCAACACATCAGTAAGCCAACGCATCTTCACACTAGGAGGAACAAACTCCAAGGGAAGAGAGGCACCAATCCTCTCTTTTTGAACCCAAATTAATTTTTTTAATGGAATTAAATGTATTTAATGTTTGAAGGCTCAAGTAAATATCAACCACTATATTTGTAAATGATAATTATTGTAATGGGTAGAGTCGCCTTTAATGGATGACAAGTAGGTGGATCTAGATCTAATGCAAACTATATGGTAGTTTTAATGTAATTCAATGCGAGTATGTGGAAGAAGGCTCAAGATCCCCTCTGTAAAAGATCACTGTTTTTCAAAATTCAATAGGAATATTAAGAGTGAGCAAATTAACCCTTATAAACATTGTAATTAGCATTCAGATTAATACAAAATCTGTTTTTCCTGCCTAGGAGGTTTCTGTGTGTTTCTATGGTTGTTTTCTGAATGTGTTTATTGAGTGTTTTATGTGTGTGTTTTATGAATGCTTTTAGATTCCATGTATGTATTCCTGTTTCATTTTTAGGAATCATATATAAATCATCTATCTGTAGTTTTCTAAGTGTTTTGGGCTCTTAGGCTTGTGCAAGGAGTGCACACCATATTTTTTGAAACTCTATGCAGCCAGTGCAAGGAGTGCACTTAAACTCTTTTTCTAGTTTAGAGGAGAGCGTGCCAAGTGGGAACACCAGAACAAGTTTAAATATCAAAAGGGAAGACATATAATATTTATTGAACACTCTCAGGAGCCACATAAGGAGTGTGAGGGAAGAGTCTTTTTAGACTCGTTTGTTAAGAAGAGGAAGAAGAAAAGGGTATGAACCCTTTGAAGTCCAAGCATTTCAAGTTCAGGAGAAGTAGTGCGAGTGTGCATAGGAGCTCTGTAGGACATTCAAAGACAAAAAATAATATAAGTCCTATATTGTGAGGGAAGAGAAAGGTGAGCACAAAGAGGACTTATTTCAAAGTTCAAAGTTCAAGAGGAGTAGCGTTTTCAGAGCCCAGACAGAGGCTAAGAAGATAGCCTTGCAGTAGAGAAATATCCAAATGGCTGAGTCCCTTTGATTTTTAAAGAATTTCAAGATCAAGAGGTGTAGCATGAAAAAATTCCAAGGAATCAGGATTGTCAAAGAGTATATCAAAGGCCAAGCCTTTGGAAAAGTTTGAGAAAATCCTTCATTCGGAAGGAAAGCACAACAGTCGTAAAGAGGAGCTATAGGAGTTGTTGGATCATCTGGGAGTTGTCGATATTGATATATATTGGGGACCATTTATCCCATAAGTATTCAAAGTCATCTGTCAGTTCAAAGTTCAATGATTTGTGAGTGAAAGGTGTAGGAGCAGAAAAGATTTGTCGGAGCCCAAATTTCTCGAATTGTTTCCCACCGTAGATTTCTCCAAGCGTTGTTGACCATCGATTCCCATACCTGTTCAGAGGATCATGAGTCTGTGACTTCAAAGGGGTGGAGGTTTTGGAGTGCTGAAACTCCTGGAGCTCTTGAATTTTCACTTTTATAGTTAGAGCTTGGTCAAAACCCATGACCATATTGAATTTTGGCCGAAACAAGAGGACTAGCGACCTAATTTGAAATTAAAGAGAAAGGGGGCCTAGAGGGAAAGCACCCATAGGTTTTGTGGACCTAAATAGGATAATAAAAAACCCGTGTAAGATTTTTTGGGATAACAGGAGCCCTGAGAGCTGATCCAGCTCCAAAATTTGGATGATCCTAGATCAAGAGGTCGAACGGGCCATAGGAGTGGGTGGGGGTCTGTATCAAGTGGTCTCAGAGCCTGATTTTATTTACAGATAATAGGAAGGAGAATATGTAAAAAGAGTGTTTATTCTCTATAGGTGAGGAGGACTATTTTTAATTGTGCAACAAACAACAAACAACTAGGTGGAATGAAGGAGAAGAACTAGTTGCATTTTAGGAGGTAGAGGTGAAAAAATGACTACTAAAGGCCATAAGTGGGGTTAGAGAAAAGACATTAAGAATATGAACAACATAGAGAGGGATAAAAATCTTGAGGAGATCTGAGAAGAACTTGACAGGTTAATGTTGAAGATGCAGCAGGAAGCGAGAGGAGGTTGGAGCTATGAATGGCCCTTGAAGAGAAAATTAAAGTGGACCATCCAGAAGATAATCGCCAAGAGGAAGAAACATATATTAAGGAAGTCGTTGAGGCATGTTGAAAACCTCAATGAAATAGATGAGATGGTTTGAATTTGCAAGACAGAATTTGAAGAGAGCCTCGATGAGGAAAAGAGATTGGTGGAAGATCTCGTATATTTCCAGATGAGAAAGGAAGAGGATATGAGACTGTCTGAAAGTCTCATGAACTCAAGGGTGAGTTCATATCATCTAGGGATTCTAAGAGAGAAGGAAGATCAAAAATCCATTATGATCATTGGAGGAATCAACATATTCTTGCCAACTAGCCTAGTAGTGGCCAGTGCACATGTTGAAGGTGAGGAAGAGGAGAGACAACCAACCAACATTGTCATGGAGGATAAGAATCAGACATTGACATCTACCAAGGAGATGAGAGAAGAAGAGGAGAACTCAGACAAGATTCTCACTTAGTGGGAGAAAGAATTGAGGTTGTTGGAAGATTCGTTGGACAATACCAAAACAAAGGAAGACTGCTAGAAGGAGACAATCGTGGATAGTGGAGAAGAATTATAGCTAGAAGAGTAGCTGGAAGAAGATGGACTTGTACCAACACAAGGAGAGGAATTAGAAGAAGGATAATTTTCAAAGGAGATCGCTAAGCATCAGTTCAGTAACATTTTTGTGGAAGTAGATTATGTGATGAAGTGGCAAATTGAGGCCACATGTGATGAAATCAGCGTTGCAGATCGAAAATATCTACGCATTTATATGTGTGGTGAATAAAAGATGCAACAACAAAGAAGAATGCAAAGAATAAGCCATCTAGTAGACCAATTGGACAAAGATATTGAAGAAATTAGAAGGTTGATGATGAGATCAATGTAAGAGGCCGTAAACAACAGATGGAGGCTAAACAGAGGAGATCTTGTAGTAGTAAGACAACAACAACAACAAAATTAAAGAGGGAGCATATGGACAACTCTAGAATGATATTTGGGATCCTGGAGGATTTCAACAGTAGCAACAGGGGAGCCATGAGTAGAAGCTCATGATTTTTTCAATGTGGAAGTATGATGTAGGAGCATCGTTTGACCTCAACAATGCGCCAACATGTCAACAAGCCAGCGCATCTGCACACTAGGAGGAATGAAATCCAAGAGAGGCACTAACCCTCTCATTTTGAACCCGAATTATTATTTTTAATGGAATTAAATGTATTTAATGTTTGAGGTCTTAGGGAAATCACAACCACTATCTTTGTACAGGAAAGTTATTGTAATGTGTAGATTTTCCTTTAACGACTGACAAGTAGGTGGATCTAGATATGATGTGGACTAGATGGCAATTTTAATGTGATTCAATGCAAGTAGGTGGAGGAAGGATTGAGATCACTTCCTCTATAAAATATCGTTGTTTTTCAAATTTCATTAGGAAGATTAAGAGTGAGAACATTAGAGAGCTCAAGAGAGGAGGGGAGAGAAAAGATAAGACTCTGTTGCAGTCTAGCACTGTAAACATTTTAATTGGTATTAATATTAATACAAATTCAGTTTCTCCTTCCGAGGAGGTTTCTGTGTGTTTCTATGGTTGTTTTCTGAATGTGTTTATTAAGTGTTTTATGAATGTTGTTAGATTACATGGATGTATGAATGTTTCATTTTCAGGAGTTTGATAGAAATTCGGTTTTGATCGGAAAAGCCACAGTGTTGTCAATAGATTGTCGACGTTTCAGATCCAAATCAGGATCCATCTTTAGGACAATGAGCCTGGCTTTTTCGATCAAAACCGAAAATCCCAACCACAACAATCTCACTCATTAATAGAAATTCTCTATCTGTATTTTTCTAAGTGTTCTGCGCTCGTAGGATTGTGCAAGGAGTGCACACCAGAGTTTTTAAAACTCTTTGAAGCCAGTGCAAGGAGTGCAGTTGAACTATTTTTCAAGTTCAGAGGAGAGCGTGCCAGGTGGGTGCACCAGAACAAGTTTAAAGCTCATACTAGAAGACATATCAGAGTTGTTGAACAATCTGAGGAGCCATGCAAGGAATGAGAAGGAAAAGTCTTTCTAGACACATTTATTAAGAAGAGGAAGAGGCAAAGGGTATGAACCCTTTGAAGTCCAATCATTTCAA
>JZKD02S1420847.1:0-11140 GCA_000966675.3 Picea glauca | reverse complement strand
ATTAAGGAATCCCTCACGCAACAGAGGAACGAGATGATGGATAGTTTCGCGCAAATCCTTCGGCGGCTACCAACAGGCGACGCATCTTCTTCGAGTGGAAGCGCCACCCCCTTCAAGGTACAAATAAACTTTGATATTCCTATCTTTGAAGGTCAGATAGACGCAGATTCTATAGACAAGTGGTTGAATCTGCTAGAAGGGTATTTTTATGTTCATAACTTCTCGAATAGAGAAAAGATTACTTTTGCGCTCCTCAAAGTTGTCCCCCATGTCAAAGATTGGTGGGAAACATTCTGTGAGTAAAAGGAAATAGAGTAACCCTCATTATTTACAGTCACAGCCACCTGGGATTCCTTCAGGGATGTTATTAAGGAACAATACTACCATGTCGGAAGTTATGATGACTTATATACCAAATGGACCACACTGCGGCAAGAAAGAGACCAAGCAGTGCCAGATTTCACAAATATCTTCCATACCTTGCGCACCAAGATGGGTATCAAACATTAGAAGTGACATATGGTGCTCAAGTATTGCGGTGCTCTGCATAGATACATCCAGATCGAAATGGAATTTCTAGACATCTCATCCTTGGGTGTGGTCTACCGATATACCGTCAAAATCGAGCAGAAGCTCAAACAAAAGACGCGACAATTTGAGCTTGGGAACCCCTCACCACAAAAGCTAGGAAAGGGTGGCCCCAACCCACAGAACAAAGGACGGAGAAAATATGGATAGTATCAGGACAACCAATCCAAGCTACAAGCAAAGAAGGACACTGGAAAGACAAAGAAAGATACTGGGAAGTGGTGCAACTTCCATAAGAGCCCTTGACATAACACTGTTGATTGTCGCTCAAAGCAGTCGTTGGTGGCCAAAGTGAAAGCCTCTGAATCAGATGTGGATTCTGACTCTGAGCCAGAAACAAAAAGGGGAAGATGGATCATTAACGCGGAACCCAGTGCCACCATTGCTACCACCAAGCTCTAGCCTGGTGAACTAGACGAGCCAGAAGAAGGAGAGTGCCTCTTCCATTCACAAATGTGGGTAAAAGACACCCCGCTGCACTTCATCGTTGATAGCGGTAGCCAGAAGAAGCTCATCCCTCCAGAGGTCATCAAGCAGCTAGCCCTACCCACAAAGCCCCACCCACAACCCTACACCATTGGATGGATTTTCCAAGGAAGCGATCTTCGCGTCAGCGAACAGTGTCGACTATCATACGGCATCAAGCCCTTCAAAGATGAGGTATTGTGTGATGTTTCTCCTCTCGAAGCTTGTGATGTTCTTTTGGGCCAACCTTATTTATGGAAACGTCATGTTGTATATGAGTCTAGGCCTCGTAGTGTTATTATTACTTTGAAATGGAAATTGTACAGGATACCTGAGGCAGTCCCACCTAGTGCTATTTCCTTGATCTCTGCTAAGCAATGCAGGAAGGTCATCTCTTAGACGGGGAATTTTGTCTTCTTCGCGATTTTCTCTCAGAATAAGCAAAAGATCATAGCCACATCCAAGGTCTCTGCGGCCGACCTCTCCACACATCAGAAGCAAGTAGATAAGGTCATGGAAGAATACTCGGATATCTTCTCCTCACCTATCGGGGTACCTCTGCACTGCCAGGTCAAGCACCCCATCGATCTGACCTCCGGTGCATCGCTGCCGAATGGGCCAGTCTATCGTCACTCTCTATTAGAGAATGAAGAGATCAAGCAACAAATCCAAGAACTTCTCCACAAGGGGCACATCCGTCCAAGCTCATCACCTTGAGGGAGCCCAATCGTGTTGGTACAGAAGAAAGATTTAACCTGGTGACTCTGCATTGATTACTGGGCTCTGAATAAAATCACAGTTAGAAACTGGTATCCAATTCCCTGAATCGACGACCTCCTTGATCAACTCACAAGGGATAAATACTTTAGTAAGATTGATCTAAAGTCTGGCTACCACCAAGTCCCAATAGAACAAACAGATGTATGGAAGACCACCTTCAAGTCAAAGGAAGGCCTTTTTGAGGGGTTGGTCATGCCCTTTGGTTTGACAAATGCTCCAGCCACTTTCATGAGGATGATGGACGGTATCCTGCGACCATTCACCAATAATTTTGTAGTGGTGTATCTGGATAACATTCTCATTTACAGAAAGACTTGGGCCCAACACTTGCAGCATATTTAGCAGGTTTTGCACACCCTGCGACAGCACAAGCTATACGCCAACTTGGAAAAATGCTCCTTCGACATGGACAGGGTCCATTACCTGGGCTACATCTTTGATCAGCATGGTGTACATGTGGATCCAGCCAAGATCCAAGTCATCCGTGACTGGCCAGCCCCAACCACACTCAGTGAGCTTCTAAGCTTCTTGGGCCTTGTCAATTTCTACTACAGGTTTGTGTTGGGATTCTCCCATATTGTGTGGGCCCTCAGCCAAATCACCAAGGGTGGTGGTAAGGCAAAAATTGCATGGGGCCGGTCCCAACAACAAGAGTTCGATGATTTGAAGTAGCACTTGTGCTCATCCCTAGTACTTTCACTACTAGACCTGCAACATCTCTTTGAGATCGAGACAGATGCTTCAGAATATGTTGTGGGTGTCGTTCTCACTCAGCACGGCCACCCCGTGGCCTATCATAGTGAGACATTATCTGATGTTGTTTGTAAGTACCATACTTATGACAAAGAAATGTACTCTGTTGTGCAATCCTGACACTAGTGGAGACATTACATTCTTGGGAAGGAGATAGTCATCCACACTGATCATAAGCCACTGTAGTTTATGTAGACACAAGATAAATTGCAGAATGACCGCCATCAAAAGTGGTCCACATACTTGCAGCAATTCCACCTCAACATCAAGTATGAAACAGGAAGCAACAATCGCATCATTGATTGCCTCAGTAGACCACCAATCACGGCACTCACCATGGTGCTAGACTCTTGCGGCCATGAGACCTCTGGATGTCCCCAACTCTATGAGACAGACCCGGACTTCGCCACCACCTACCAAATGTTGGGTGCAAACATATTTTTCGATAATTTATTTCTTCAGGATGGGTTGTTGTGTCGTCTGGGCCATATCTGTGTTCCATCAAGCGAGGGGGTGAAGTTGATCTGGGAAGCCCACTATAGTCAGGTGGCAGGAAACTTCGGTGTTGAAAAGATAGTGGCGATGCTACATAAACATTTCTACTGGTCGAAACTTTGATAGGAGGTTAGCAAGTATATCAGGTCCTACATTGTCTGCGTTATTTCCAAACCAACCACTAATAAATAGGGCATGTACACCCCTCTTCCTACTCCTACAAGCCATGGGAATCCATCTCAATGGACTACATGTCAGGCCTCCTATCCACCAAGCGGGGAAATGACTGTGTTTTTGTGGTTGTTGACCGCTTTTCTAAGATGGCGATTCCAGTTGCCTGCAAGAAGAGCATCACAGCAAAGGCCACTGCCAAGCTCTTCTTTGAACGGGTCTGGGTACATTTTTGACTCCCACAAACCATTGTCTCAAATAGGGACAATCAATTTCTCAGCACATTCTAGTCGAGCCTCTAGTCACTGCTCGACACCAAGCTAACCAAATTCATGAACTTCCACCACCAGATAGATGGCCAAACGAAGGTCGTAAATCGAATGGTCGTGCATATCCTTCGCATGTATAATTCAAAGCACCCTCGCACATGGGATGAGAGCCTTCTCTATGTCCATCATAGCTACAACCAAGCCTTGCATAGCTCAACCAGCCATAGCCCCTTTTAGGTAGGGTTGGGATTCCAACCATTGGGTCCCATAGATGTTACAATTCCCCTTGCGGTCACCTCGACTGACTCATCTCATGTTCCAAATGAAGCTAACAAAGCCACCCGGTTCATTGAGAGGATCCAGCACATGCACCAACAGGTTCAGGATATCCTACAGAAGTCCAATGACAAGTACAAACATCGCTATGATCAACATCGAGTGCCACATAAGTTTCAGGTGGGAGACAAAGTTTGGTTGCACTTGTAGAAAGAACGCCTTACAGGACCCCATCGAAATATTCACCCAATCCGTAATGGGTCATACACCATCACCAATGTCGTGGGGGATAATTCATTTTAGCTCAACATTCCTCCTTTCCTTGGCCTGCACCCAGTATTCAACGTGGATCTCCTTCACCCTTACTTCCCACCATTATTGGACACCTCAGATGTAGAAGAACACCTGACACCAACAGAGCTCAACCTCGACTACATCCAAAAGGCATCCAGCGATCATATTGTGGACACACATATCAAGGGAACTCGACAGCAAAATATCCAACTTTATCGAGTCATCAAAGAAGGCCAGCTCTTGCACCAAGGCAAGTGACTCACCCGGGGCCAAATTCAGCAGAAATTTCCTCATCTGATGGGGGAACTCAACGCAATGGAGACCATTTCTTCCTAAGGAGGGAGGATTGATCCATATGGATATCGGTGATCACCCACCTTTTCCAACTGGCTCAAAACAGTTTTCTGGCAATTTTGGCAATTTACTATTTTTAGCAGTTTTCACTTCCAGGGCCATTTTGAGGGCCTAAATGAAGGTTTTTTGGGATCAAGCTTCTCAATGATCACTTACGACATGATTGAGGCCCCAAAATGAATCTCCTTGACGATACCTTTCCAACGGGCTATCATACACCTAAAATGCAGATCGTATACAAAAGTTACAACCCCGCGAAGTTAATGTACTAACTTACCCAAACGGGGCCCACATGACTTTTGGCGCTTCATCTCCTAGGGTTAGNCTCAACATTCCTCCTTTCCTTGGCCTGCACCCAGTATTCAACGTGGATCTCCTTCACCCTTACTTCCCACCATTATTGGACACCTCAGATGTAGAAGAACAGCTGACACCAAAAGAGCTCAACCTCGACTACATCCAAAAGGCATCCAGCGATCATATTGTGGACACACATATCAAGGGAACTCGACAGCAAAAGATCCAACTTTATCGAGTCATCAAAGAAGGCCAGCTCTTGTACCAAGGCAAGTGACTCACCCGGGGCCAAATTCAACAGAAATTTCCTCATCTGATGGGGGAACTCAACGCAATGGAGACCATTTCTTCCTAAGGAGGGAGGATTGATCCATATGGATATCGGTGACCACCCACCTTTTCCAACTGGCTCAAAACAGTTTTCTGGCAATTTTGGCAATTTACTATTTTTAGCAGTTTTCACTTCCAGGGCCATTTTGAGGGCCTAAATGAAGGTTTTTTGAGATCAATATTCTCAATGATCACTTACAACATGATTGAGGCCCCAAAATGAATCTCCTTGACGATACCTTTCCAACGGGATATCATACACCTAAAATGCAGATCGTATACAAAAGTTACAACCCCGCGAAGTTAATGTACTAACTTACCCAAACGGGGCCCACATGACTTTTGGCGCTTCATCTCCTAGGGTTAGNCCGGTGCATCGCTGCCGAATGGGCCAGTCTATCGTCACTCTCTATTAGAGAATGAAGAGATCAAGCAACAAATCCAAGAACTTCTCCACAAGGGGCACATCCGTCCAAGCTCATCACCTTGAGGGAGCCCAATCGTGTTGGTACAGAAGAAAGATTTAACCTGGTGACTCTGCATTGATTACTGGGCTCTGAATAAAATCACAGTTAGAAACTGGTATCCAATTCCCTGAATCGACGACCTCCTTGATCAACTCACAAGGGATAAATACTTTAGTAAGATTGATCTAAAGTCTGGCTACCACCAAGTCCCAATAGAACAAACAGATGTATGGAAGACCACCTTCAAGTCAAAGGAAGGCCTTTTTGAGGGGTTGGTCATGCCCTTTGGTTTGACAAATGCTCCAGCCACTTTCATGAGGATGATGGACGGTATCCTGCGACCATTCACCAATAATTTTGTAGTGGTGTATCTGGATAACATTCTCATTTACAGAAAGACTTGGGCCCAACACTTGCAGCATATTTAGCAGGTTTTGCACACCCTGCGGCAGCACAAGCTATACGCCAACTTGGGAAAATGCTCCTTCGACATGGACAGGGTCCATTACCTGGGCTACATATTTGATCAGCATGGTGTACATGTGGATCCAGCCAAGATCCAAGTCATCCGTGACTGGCCAGCCCCAACCACACTCAGTGAGCTTCTAAGCTTCTTGGGCCTTGCCAATTTCTACTACAGGTTTGTGTTGGGATTCTCCCATATTGTGTGGGCCCTCAACCAAATCACCAGGGGTGGTGGTAAGGCAAAAATTGCATGGGGCCGGTCCCAACGACAAGCGTTCGATGATTTGAAGTAGCGCTTGTGCTCATCCCTAGTACTTTCACTACTAGACCTGCAACATCCCTTTGAGATCAAGACAGATGCTTCAGAATATGTTGTGGGTGTCGTTCTCACTCAGCACGGCCACCCCGTGGCCTATCATAGTGAGACATTATCTGATGTTGTCTGTAAGTACCATACTTATGACAAAGAAATGTACTCTGTTGTGCAAGCCTGACACTAGTGGAGACATTACATTCTTGGGAAGGAGATAGTCATCCACACTGATCATAAGCCACTGTAGTTTATGTAGACACAAGATAAATTGCAGAATGACCGCCATCAAAAGTGGTCCACATACTTGCAGCAATTCCACCTCAACATCAAGTATGAAACAGGAAGCAACAATCGCATCATTGATTGCCTCAGTAGACCACCAATCACGGCACTCACCATGGTGCTAGACTCTTGCGGCCATGAGACCTCTGGATGTCCCCAACTCTATGAGACAGACCCGGACTTCGCCACCACCTACCAAATGTTGGGTGCAAACATATTTTTCGATAATTTATTTCTTCAGGATGGGTTGTTGTGTCGTCTGGGCCATATCTGTGTTCCATCAAGCGAGGGGGTGAAGTTGATCTGGGAAGCCCACTATAGTCAGGTGGCAGGAAACTTCGGTGTTGAAAAGATAGTGGCGATGCTACATAAACATTTCTACTGGTCGAAACTTTGATAGGAGGTTAGCAAGTATATCAGGTCCTACATTGTCTGCGTTATTTCCAAACCAACCACTAATAAATAGGGCATGTACACCCCTCTTCCTACTCCTACAAGCCATGGGAATCCATCTCAATGGACTACATGTCAGGCCTCCTATCCACCAAGCGGGGAAATGACTGTGTTTTTGTGGTTGTTGACCGCTTTTCTAAGATGGCGATTCCAGTTGCCTGCAAGAAGAGCATCACAGCAAAGGCCACTGCCAAGCTCTTCTTTGAACGGGTCTGGGTACATTTTTGACTCCCACAAACCATTGTCTCAAATAGGGACAATCAATTTCTCAGCACATTCTAGTCGAGCCTCTAGTCACTGCTCGACACCAAGCTAACCAAATTCATGAACTTCCACCACCAGATAGATGGCCAAACGAAGGTCGTAAATCGAATGGTCGTGCATATCCTTCGCATGTATAATTCAAAGCACCCTCGCACATGGGATGAGAGCCTTCTCTATGTCCATCATAGCTACAACCAAGCCTTGCATAGCTCAACCAGCCATAGCCCCTTTTAGGTAGGGTTGGGATTCCAACCATTGGGTCCCATAGATGTTACAATTCCCCTTGCGGTCACCTCGACTGACTCATCTCATGTTCCAAATGAAGCTAACAAAGCCACCCGGTTCATTGAGAGGATCCAGCACATGCACCAACAGGTTCAGGATATCCTACAGAAGTCCAATGACAAGTACAAACATCGCTATGATCAACATCGAGTGCCACATAAGTTTCAGGTGGGAGACAAAGTTTGGTTGCACTTGTAGAAAGAACGCCTTACAGGACCCCATCGAAATATTCACCCAATCCGTAATGGGTCATACACCATCACCAATGTCGTGGGGGATAATTCATTTTAGCTCAACATTCCTCCTTTCCTTGGCCTGCACCCAGTATTCAACGTGGATCTCCTTCACCCTTACTTCCCACCATTATTGGACACCTCAGATGTAGAAGAACACCTGACACCAACAGAGCTCAACCTCGACTACATCCAAAAGGCATCCAGCGATCATATTGTGGACACACATATCAAGGGAACTCGACAGCAAAATATCCAACTTTATCGAGTCATCAAAGAAGGCCAGCTCTTGCACCAAGGCAAGTGACTCACCCGGGGCCAAATTCAGCAGAAATTTCCTCATCTGATGGGGGAACTCAACGCAATGGAGACCATTTCTTCCTAAGGAGGGAGGATTGATCCATATGGATATCGGTGATCACCCACCTTTTCCAACTGGCTCAAAACAGTTTTCTGGCAATTTTGGCAATTTACTATTTTTAGCAGTTTTCACTTCCAGGGCCATTTTGAGGGCCTAAATGAAGGTTTTTTGGGATCAAGCTTCTCAATGATCACTTACGACATGATTGAGGCCCCAAAATGAATCTCCTTGACGATACCTTTCCAACGGGCTATCATACACCTAAAATGCAGATCGTATACAAAAGTTACAACCCCGCGAAGTTAATGTACTAACTTACCCAAACGGGGCCCACATGACTTTTGGCGCTTCATCTCCTAGGGTTAGGTTTTTGGATGTCTAGGGTTTTTGGAATTCCTGTTTATTGTAAAAATCCTTCAAAGCCTCATTGTAATCATATGCTTGCGAATGAGCATAGTCGTCACGTCTCTTCTTAGAGATAAGCCGCCACCATTCCAGCAAGCTTGTTTCCGCTGCATTTTACAGTTTCAGCTTATTTCATTATTGAATAGAAAACCAGTTTTATTGTTTCTCTGTTATTTTGTGTTAAGAATCTATTAATAATCTGTATTCATTTTTTTATGCTCATAAAATCCGGATCAGGCCATCTGTCTGGGGGTGGAAGGTCGTGGATTTGGTGAGCTTGGTGTCCAGTAGTGACCAAAGGCTCGANGAAGTTAATGTACTAACTTACCCAAACGGGGCCCACATGACTTTTGGCGCTTCATCTCCTAGGGTTAGGTTTTTGGATGTCTAGGGTTTTTGGAATTCCTATTTATTGTAAAAAGACTTCAAAGCCTCATTGTAATCATCTGCTTGCGAATGAGCATAGTCGTCACGTCTCTTCTTAGAGATAAGCCGCCACCATTCCAGCAAGCTTGTTTCCGTTGCATTTTACAGTTTCAGCTTATTTCATTATTGAATAGAAAACCAGTTTTATTGTTTCTCTGTTATTTTGTGTTAAGAATCTGTTAATAATCTGTATTCATTTTTTTATGCTCATAAAATCCGGATCAGGCCATCTGTCTGGGGGTGGAAGGTCGTGGATTTGGTGAGCTTGGTGTCCAGTAGTGACCAAAGGCTCGACCAGAATGTTCTGAGAAATTGACTGTCCCGATCTAAGACAATGGTTTGTGTGATTCCAAAATGTACCCAGACTCGTTCAAAGAAGAGCTTAGTAGTGGCCTCTACTATGATGCTCTTCTTACAGGTAACCAGAATCGCCATCTTAGAAAAACGATCAACCACCACAAAAACACAGTCATTTCCTTGCTTGGTGGACGGGAGGCCCTACATGTAGTCCATTGAGATGGATTCCCATGGCCTGTTAGGAGTAGGAATAGGGGTATACGGGCCCTGTTTCTTAGTGGTCGGTTTGGCAATTGCGTAGGCAGTTTAGGTCCCAATATACTTTCCGAGCTCCTATCGAATTTTCAGCCAATAGAAATGTTTATGTAGCATTGCCACTATCTTTTCGACACTGAAGTGTCATGCCACTCGACTGTAGTGGGATTCCCATATCATCTTCGCTCGCTCGCTTGATGGACCACATATATGGCCCAGATGACACAACAACCCATCCTGAAGATGGGAATTATCGACAACTGTGTTTTCACCCAACATTTGGTAGGTGGTGGTGAAGTCTGGGTCTATCTCATAGAGTTGGGGCCATCCAGAGGTCTCATGGTCGCAAGAGTCTAGCATTGTGGTGAGTGTCGTGAATGGTGGTCTGTTGAGGCAATTAGCAACGTGATTGGTGCTTCATGTTTTATACTTGATGTTGAGGTGGAATTGTTGCAAGTATGTGGACCACTTTTGATGGCGGTCATTCTGCAATTTTCCTTGTGTCTGCATGAACTACAGTGGCATATGATCAGTGTGGATGACCGTCTCCCTCCCAAGAATGTAATGCCTCCACTAGCAACAAAATTTCACAATGGAGTACATTTATTTATCGTAAGTAGGGCACTTAAGGACAACATATGATAGTGTCTCACTATGATAGGCCACAAGGAGGCCGTGTTGAGTGAGAACGGCACCCACAACATAGTCTGAAGCATCTGTCTCGATCTCAAAGGGTTGTTGCAGGTCTGGTAGTGAAAGTACTGGGGCTGAGCACAAGCATTGCCTCAAATATTTTAACACTTGTTGTTGGGACCAGACCCACGCAAATTTTTCCTTACCACCACCCCTGGTTATTTGGCTGAGGGCCCATGCAATATGGGAGAATCCCAACATGAACCTACGGTAGAAATTGGCAAGGCCCAAGAAGCTCTGAAGGTCAGTGAGTGTGGTTGGGGTTGGTTAATCATGGATGACTTGGATCTTGGCTGGATCCACATGTATGCCATGCTAATAAACGATGTAGCCCAGGTAATGGACCCTGTCCATGCCAAAAGAGCATTTTTCCAAGTTGGTGTATAGCTTGTGTTGTCGCAGGGTGTGAAAAACTTGTTGAATATGTTGCAAGTGTTCGACCCAAGTCTTGTTGTAAATGAGAACGTCATTCAGATACACCACTACAAAAGTATTGGTGAATGGTTGTAGGATATCGTCCATCATCCTCATGAAATTGGCTGGAGCATTTGTCAAACCAAAGGGCATGAACAACCATTCAAAAAGGCCTTCCTTTGACTTGAAGGTGGTCTTCCATACATCTGTCTCTTCTTTTGGGAACTAGTGGTAGCCAAACTTCAGATCAATATTACTGAACTATTTGGCACCCATGAGTTGATTAAGGAGGTCGTCGATTCAGGGAATCAGGTACTGGTTTCTGATTTTGATTTTATTCAGAGCCCGGTAATCAATGCAGAGTCGCTAGGCTCCATCTTTCTTCTGTACCAGCATGATTGGGCTCCCGCAAGGTGATGAGATGGGACGGATGTGCCCCTTGTGGAGCAGTTCTT
>JZKD02S1420836.1:0-11140 GCA_000966675.3 Picea glauca | reverse complement strand
ACCAAATGTATTGGTTAGAGTACAATCTCGAGTATTTTGTGTACCATTTTCAGATCCATACAACAAATATTCCATACGGGGCACACTCTACAAGTTCACTCTCTAGAATAAGCCACAATTTAACAAGGTATGCCATTTTTGTTATAACTCCTTTTCTAAGAGATTCCAAGTAGTGCAACCTAGAGGAATTGCATAAAAGAAACTGAAGAACATTGTGTACTATTTTCATATATTTATTCATTACAGGTACATAGTTATGATTATTTCAAGTTAGGGTTGTTGACTAATCCAAAATTAGTCATGTGAGACTAAAGTAAAGTTTAATGAAAATGCTAGTCTCTTGTTGTTAAAGTTAAGGAAGGTTTGCAGGTATGTGATCATATACACCAGGTCTATTATAGAGTTAGAAATCATATTTGGATGATGAAATTGATGATGTGTACATGTTGGGTACATGGTTGAGAAAAGTAGTTGATGAGTTGGCACATACATAAGGTGTATAGTTGATGATGCTGGTACATCTTTATGAGTCATAGTTTATGTGTATTTGATGCATGATTGGTACACATTTGGTGCATGGTTGATGCACTCGTTGATGGTACATGTTATTTGTACAGGTTTGGTGCATGGTTGGTGCATTTGTTTATGGTACAGGTTGAGGTACAGGTTGATGTATGGTATATGTTGGCACATATTATTGGTAGAGGTTGTTATAGGTTGATTACAGGTTGATTGGTACAGGTTTACAACAATATATCTCATAGTGATAGTGTGACAATGGTTCCATCATTCTACTTCTAGTTCAGGGCGGTTGGACGGGGCAAGGACATGTGGTTATATCCACCTTCCGGTTGTAGTCGGAGAGCATAGGAGGTTGTAGCCTCCTTCTAGTTGTAGCCAAAGAATTGGGGAGTTGGAGCTTCCCTTAGGTTGTAGCCTGAGAAACTAGGGGGTTGTAGCCTCCTTCTGGATGTAGCCAAAGAATTGGGGAGTTGGATTTTCCCTCAGGTTGTATCCCGAGAAACTAGGGGGTTGGAGCCTCCTTCCAGTTGCAACTGGAAAACAAAGGAAGTTGGTGCTTCAAATGAATTCAATTCTTAAAGACATAAGAAAAATCATTATGTGGTTTTCTCTCGCTTTGGATTTCCACGTAAAAACACTGGTGTACTGTGTATGTGTATGATTTCTCATTGTTTATTTACTCTACAACTATTGGATAAAAATGCTACATTGATATAACACTTGCATGTTGTGGTTAAAAGGGATTAGATTTCTCTATTACTGATTGACCCCCTCTCCTAGTAATTCAACAGGTGGAAACCTAAACTTTTATCTACGAGCATCAAAAATTGGGGACCGGTAACACAAGTGGATTGTCTTTCAAGTTAATTTATAAGAAAAATGGAAGAAGTGGGCATGTTGGACATTGAACCAACTACGATGACTCAACCTTGGAGGAATAATAGAAGAGGGGAAGCTAGAATTACTAAGAGGCTCATTCGTTTCTTAATATATGAAGGGTTCCTAGATGAAGTCATTAAAATAAAACAATGGGTTTCCTTGGGAGGGGAGTCTAACCATAGTCTAGTTGTATTGGAAGTAGAAATTGTACAAGATAAATCATCCATCCCCTTCAAACTAAGCCTAGAATGGATTATGATGGAGGATTTTGTAAACAAGATCAAAGATGGATGGAAACCCTGTGATGAACACTTAAGAGAATATACAACTATCCAATTTCAACAAAATTTGAAAGAATAAAAAAATGTAGTTGTTCAATGGGCAAGGGATACAAAACAAAAATATGATAGGATGCTTGAAGAAGTGGAGGAAGTCCTAAAATCACTTTAAAACAATGATGGTTTTGGCTATTTAAATGAGGACTTGAAACAAGAGGTAAAGATCCTAGAAGAAAAAAAAGAGAAACAACTTATTGGAAAAAGAGAAAGAATGGAGGCTTAGGAGCAGGGCCTTATGGTTACAATCAGGTGACGAGAATACCTTGTTTTTTCATAGATATGAAAACTATAGGAAAAGCATAAACTTGGTTTAGAAAATTGACAAAGGAGATGATAGGTGGGTAAAACATTTCAGGGATATTATAAATGAAGGAGTCAATTACTTCTCAACCCTTTTTAGAGAGGACTCTAGGGATACAATTGCTGAGGTAATAAGGCTGTTGAAATCATTTACCTACTTTGTTAACCATGTGGACAATCAGGAGCTGATGAAAGAGGCTGGTAAAGAAGAATTGCAACAAATTTTACCGAGTTTTCAAAAGGAGAAAAGTCCAAGTCTAGATGGCCTTCACTAGAAATTATTTTAAGGCTATTATGATTTCATAGAAAAAGACTTAAGGATGCTGCAAGAATCACAAGAAAAACTGCTTGGAGCTTATAACACCACTTTTATAGCATTGATCCCTAAGGAGGAAAATCCAACAACCTTCGAAAAATTCAGGCCAATATCATTATGCAACTATATCTACAAAATTATCTCAAAGGTCATTGCAAGAAGATTGAAAAGTGTTTTATCAAAACAAATTTCTAGAGAACAATTTGGGTTTTTAGAGGGAAGATGAATCCATGAGGCTGTTGGGATTGCATAAGAGAGACTTCATTCAATCAAGGTAAAGAATGAAAGATTGATGGTAATTAAAGTGGACCTCTCCAAAGCATATGATACAATAAGTTGGCTTTACTTTAGACTTATTCTTATACAATTGGGTTTCTATCATATGTTTTTGTTTGGGTGATGAGTTGCATTACTTTTGTATCTTTTTTCTATCTTAATTAATGGGGCTAGATCCCTTTTCTTCACACTAAGAAGGGGTCTTAGACAATGATTCCCCCTATCCCCTCTCCTTTTCCTTTTAATTGTTGAAGGGTTAATCGTGTGATGGAACAACTTGTAACATCACACATCTTTTGTTTGTGGATGATATCATGATATTCTGTGAGGGCATACGAAGGGTAATTGAGAAGTTTAAAGGTATATTGGATTTATTCTATAAACCAACATGTATGATTATAAACCTTGAAAAATCTACTTTATCCTTGTGGGGTATAACTGAGTAAGAAAAGGACTATTTTACTGAATTATTTCCCTACCAATTGATAGATCTAGACCATGGTTTGAATTACTTGGTATTCTGTTTGAAATCCAAACCAATACAATAAGTGTGACAACAATGGTTGATTCCTAAAGTGTAAAAGAAGTCAAATATATGGTGCAATTGATGGCTCTCTAGAGGGTGGTGACTGAAACTAGTAACAATTATACTTGAAGCAATTCCACTATATTGAATATCATTGTCTTGGGTACTGAAAGAAATGTTGGAGTTCAACAGAGGACTATGTAACAAATTTATCTAGTTGGGTGATCAAAAGAAGAAAGGGCTTGTTTTGGCTTCTTGGAAAAAAATAGTTGTACCAAAACCAAATGGAGGTCGGGGTCTAAACAATCCCTTTCTCTTCTCCAAGGAATTTGCATAAAACACACGTGGAGATTAATTCAAGGAAAAGGGTTGTGGGTTCAAGTAATTCAAGCCAAGTACATTGTTGATGCTTATATAGAGAATTGGGTAAGGAATCTAGTAAAATAGGTTCATAATGCCTCAATAATTTGGAAAGTTGTTAACTCAAACTTTCATTTGGTGGGCAACTAGTTGATTTGGCATGTTGGCAAAAGAGACAATGTGTAAATTGGTATAGACCCATGATGGGTAGGCAACAAGGGATTGCACAAATTTCTTCCTTGGATGTTTCAGGAGATAAGAAGTAAATGATGTTATATGCTTAGACATTTGGTAAACTAGGAGAGGTCTTCGGATTAACAACAACAACATATAACCTAGGAGGAGATTAGACGAGGGAGGAATATGCCGAAGCATGGAAGAGCTACATAGAGACATTGGAAGGAAATAATGTAAAAATAAGAGAAGATGATGAAAATATACATTTATATACATTTATATTCACTAATACAACATTATAGCTAAATTTGAGAAAGTAATTTGCATCATCATGAGCATTTCAATTGAGTTAAGATGTCAATTATGTACATGCAAGTGACTTAAGTTTTGTGACACCCCCACAATTTCCATGCTATCTCTTAGAAAGCGAGATTTTATTAAATCGTTTTAAGGTGTGGTGTGACATATACATAAATTCAACATATTCGTGCCAAATTTGATGTCACATGGCTCAATGCTTTAAATGTCTACTTAGATATTCTAATATATATGTTAAAATAATTGAATTGAGTGTGCATGGGCACACAAACAATTGTGTCAATTATGTACATTTGATGACTTAAGTTTTGTGACACCTATACGATTTCCATTCTCTCTCTTAGAAAACAAGATTTTATTAAATCATTTTAAGGTGTGGTGTGATATATACATAAATTCAACATATTTGTGCCAAATCTGACGTCACATGGATCAATGCTTTAAATGTCTACTTAGATACTCTAATATATATATTAAAATATGTTGGATAGTTGGTTTTCATTGATGTCAACCCTTTGAGAGTGATCTTAGAGTGATGTCAACCCTTGAATAATTTTGGTAGCCCCGACGGTGTGGTTTTGGTACCTGAAGTTGAATGAAGAATATGGATAGAAAGGACAATGTGAATGTAGTCAAGACCCTCATAGATGGATAGTACTTGTTGTGTCGTTTTTGGTGATATGCGGAATGCCATGCTGTTCCTCACGGTTAGGGAGATATGGCTTTGTAAATTTGGAAGCCCCTAAGAGTGGACAAGAAGCTCCTAGTTTGTTGTAAGTCTTGGTCAAAGGAGTAAAGTTGTTGTAACAAGAAAACCCTAGAAGCCCTAAATTAAGGAGAGGAGTTACCTAGCACAAGTATATAAACACCTCAAGGAGTCATTCACAAGCACACTCACACACTTATTNGTTGATGGTACATGTTATTTGTACAGGTTTGGTGCATGGTTGGTGCATTTGTTTATGGTACAGGTTGAGGTACAGGTTGATTTATGGTACATGTTGGCACATATTATTAGTAGAGGTTGTTATAGGTTGATTACAGGTTGATTGGTACAGGTTTACAACAATATATCTCATAGTGATAGTGTGACAGTGGTTCCATCATTCTACTTCTAGGTCAGGGCGGTTGGACGGGGCAAGGACATGTGGTTATATCCACCTTCCGGTTGTAGTCGGAGAACATAGGAGGTTGTAGCCTCCTTCTAGTTGTAGCCAAAGAATTGGGGAGTTGGAGCTTCCCTCAGGTTGTAGCTTGAGAAACTAGGGGGTTGTAGCCTCCTTCTGGATGTAGCCAAAGAATTGTGGAGTTGGATTTTCCCTCAGGTTGTATCCCGAGAAACTAGGGGGTTGGAGCCTCCTTCCAGTTGCAACTGGAAAACAAAGGAAGTTGGTTCTTCAAATGAATTCAATTCTTAAAGACATATAAGAAAAATCATTATGTGGTTTTCTCCCGCTTTGGATTTCCACGTAAAAACACTGGTGTACTGTGTATGTGTATGATTTCTCATTGTTTATTTACTCTACAACTATTGGATAAAAATGCTACATTGATATAACACTTGCATGTTGTGGTTAAAAGGGATTAGATTTCTCTATTACTGATTGACCCCCTCTCCTAGTAATTCAACAGGTGGAAACCTAAACTTTTATCTACGAGCATCAAAAATTGGGGACCGGTAACACAAGTGGATTGTCTTTCAAGTTAATTTATAAGAAAAATGGAAGAAGTGGGCATGTTGGACATTGAACCAACTACGATGACTCAACCTTGGAGGAATAATAGAAGAGGGGAAGCTAGAATTACTAAGAGGCTCATTCGTTTCTTAATATATGAAGGGTTCCTAGATGAAGTCATTAAAATAAAACAATGGGTTTCCTTGGGAGGGGAGTCTAACCATAGTCTAGTTGTATTGGAAGTAGAAATTGTACAAGATAAATCATCCATCCCCTTCAAACTAAGCCTAGAATGGATTATGATGGAGGATTTTGTAAACAAGATCAAAGATGGATGGAAACCCTGTGATGAACACTTAAGAGAATATACAACTATCCAATTTCAACAAAATTTGAAAGAATAAAAAAATGTAGTTGTTCAATGGGCAAGGGATACAAAACAAAAATATGATAGGATGCTTGAAGAAGTGGAGGAAGTCCTAAAATCACTTTAAAACAATGATGGTTTTGGCTATTTAAATGAGGACTTGAAACAAGAGGTAAAGATCCTAGAAGAAAAAAAAGAGAAACAACTTATTGGAAAAAGAGAAAGAATGGAGGCTTAGGAGCAGGGCCTTATGGTTACAATCAGGTGACGAGAATACCTTGTTTTTTCATAGATATGAAAACTATAGGAAAAGCATAAACTTGGTTTAGAAAATTGACAAAGGAGATGATAGGTGGGTAAAACATTTCAGGGATATTATAAATGAAGGAGTCAATTACTTCTCAACCCTTTTTAGAGAGGACTCTAGGGATACAATTGCTGAGGTAATAAGGCTGTTGAAATCATTTACCTACTTTGTTAACCATGTGGACAATCAGGAGCTGATGAAAGAGGCTGGTAAAGAAGAATTGCAACAAATTTTACCGAGTTTTCAAAAGGAGAAAAGTCCAAGTCTAGATGGCCTTCACTAGAAATTATTTTAAGGCTATTATGATTTCATAGAAAAAGACTTAAGGATGCTGCAAGAATCACAAGAAAAACTGCTTGGAGCTTATAACACCACTTTTATAGCATTGATCCCTAAGGAGGAAAATCCAACAACCTTCGAAAAATTCAGGCCAATATCATTATGCAACTATATCTACAAAATTATCTCAAAGGTCATTGCAAGAAGATTGAAAAGTGTTTTATCAAAACAAATTTCTAGAGAACAATTTGGGTTTTTAGAGGGAAGATGAATCCATGAGGCTGTTGGGATTGCATAAGAGAGACTTCATTCAATCAAGGTAAAGAATGAAAGATTGATGGTAATTAAAGTGGACCTCTCCAAAGCATATGATACAATAAGTTGGCTTTACTTTAGACTTATTCTTATACAATTGGGTTTCTATCATATGTTTTTGTTTGGGTGATGAGTTGCATTACTTTTGTATCTTTTTTCTATCTTAATTAATGGGGCTAGATCCCTTTTCTTCACACTAAGAAGGGGTCTTAGACAATGATTCCCCCTATCCCCTCTCCTTTTCCTTTTAATTGTTGAAGGGTTAATCGTGTGATGGAACAACTTGTAACATCACACATCTTTTGTTTGTGGATGATATCATGATATTCTGTGAGGGCATACGAAGGGTAATTGAGAAGTTTAAAGGTATATTGGATTTATTCTATAAACCAACATGTATGATTATAAACCTTGAAAAATCTACTTTATCCTTGTGGGGTATAACTGAGTAAGAAAAGGACTATTTTACTGAATTATTTCCCTACCAATTGATAGATCTAGACCATGGTTTGAATTACTTGGTATTCTGTTTGAAATCCAAACCAATACAATAAGTGTGACAACAATGGTTGATTCCTAAAGTGTAAAAGAAGTCAAATATATGGTGCAATTGATGGCTCTCTAGAGGGTGGTGACTGAAACTAGTAACAATTATACTTGAAGCAATTCCACTATATTGAATATCATTGTCTTGGGTACTGAAAGAAATGTTGGAGTTCAACAGAGGACTATGTAACAAATTTATCTAGTTGGGTGATCAAAAGAAGAAAGGGCTTGTTTTGGCTTCTTGGAAAAAAATAGTTGTACCAAAACCAAATGGAGGTCGGGGTCTAAACAATCCCTTTCTCTTCTCCAAGGAATTTGCATAAAACACACGTGGAGATTAATTCAAGGAAAAGGGTTGTGGGTTCAAGTAATTCAAGCCAAGTACATTGTTGATGCTTATATAGAGAATTGGGTAAGGAATCTAGTAAAATAGGTTCATAATGCCTCAATAATTTGGAAAGTTGTTAACTCAAACTTTCATTTGGTGGGCAACTAGTTGATTTGGCATGTTGGCAAAAGAGACAATGTGTAAATTGGTATAGACCCATGATGGGTAGGCAACAAGGGATTGCACAAATTTCTTCCTTGGATGTTTCAGGAGATAAGAAGTAAATGATGTTATATGCTTAGACATTTGGTAAACTAGGAGAGGTCTTCGGATTAACAACAACAACATATAACCTAGGAGGAGATTAGACGAGGGAGGAATATGCCGAAGCATGGAAGAGCTACATAGAGACATTGGAAGGAAATAATGTAAAAATAAGAGAAGATGATGAAAATATACATTTATATACATTTATATTCACTAATACAACATTATAGCTAAATTTGAGAAAGTAATTTGCATCATCATGAGCATTTCAATTGAGTTAAGATGTCAATTATGTACATGCAAGTGACTTAAGTTTTGTGACACCCCCACAATTTCCATGCTATCTCTTAGAAAGCGAGATTTTATTAAATCGTTTTAAGGTGTGGTGTGACATATACATAAATTCAACATATTCGTGCCAAATTTGATGTCACATGGCTCAATGCTTTAAATGTCTACTTAGATATTCTAATATATATGTTAAAATAATTGAATTGAGTGTGCATGGGCACACAAACAATTGTGTCAATTATGTACATTTGATGACTTAAGTTTTGTGACACCTATACGATTTCCATTCTCTCTCTTAGAAAACAAGATTTTATTAAATCATTTTAAGGTGTGGTGTGATATATACATAAATTCAACATATTTGTGCCAAATCTGACGTCACATGGATCAATGCTTTAAATGTCTACTTAGATACTCTAATATATATATTAAAATATGTTGGATAGTTGGTTTTCATTGATGTCAACCCTTTGAGAGTGATCTTAGAGTGATGTCAACCCTTGAATAATTTTGGTAGCCCCGACGGTGTGGTTTTGGTACCTGAAGTTGAATGAAGAATATGGATAGAAAGGACAATGTGAATGTAGTCAAGACCCTCATAGATGGATAGTACTTGTTGTGTCGTTTTTGGTGATATGCGGAATGCCATGCTGTTCCTCACGGTTAGGGAGATATGGCTTTGTAAATTTGGAAGCCCCTAAGAGTGGACAAGAAGCTCCTAGTTTGTTGTAAGTCTTGGTCAAAGGAGTAAAGTTGTTGTAACAAGAAAACCCTAGAAGCCCTAAATTAAGGAGAGGAGTTACCTAGCACAAGTATATAAACACCTCAAGGAGTCATTCACAAGCACACTCACACACTTATTCATTGCTTATCTCTCTTGTTATMTAGTGATCTTTTGTTAAGGTTTTAGTGTCATTTTCTAAGGTAGCAAAGAAKGGTCGACGACAAAAATCTCGGAGTTACAACAAAACTCTAATTTTTTAGGTATACACGAGTTGCAGGACTGTACAAGAGCRTATGTAYGCGGGCTGCAGTGGGAAAATGAGTGTATATACACGGGATGTATAAGGGAAAGTCACATACATTTTTAAATCTCATGAAAATTTGAATAGATGTTGGTACTAGGTCCCTAGAGTCTGAAAGCAAGTTCACAGGTCAACATTCTGCAGGTTCACGTTAAATACACAAGTTCTGGTATGGTTATTAGTTTGTTATTGATGCTTAGATTTGCTTATGATGTTGTGAATGTTTGAGGCATCCTTGGTATGGTTCCTCTTGTACTTGGATATGGTATATGTTGGTTAGTTGGTTGAGTGGGCAACACTCTTATGTATGGTACAACATTGATATGGTTCTCATAGTTCACATATTTGAGTTGCTTGTACATGGTTGTGGGTTATTCATGTTGTATGGTGACATATGCATGAGGGAAATGCATAGGGTCTTTGAGATGTTTCATTGATGACATGGTACATATCTGCATATGGTTGATGGTATGGTGTATAACACAGGTTGTACATGGTTGATGCTCTAGTTCATGATTCACTAATGATTGTTGAGGTATCTTTTGGTTGATGAGATAGTCTATATATTGGTATACACTTGATGCATGGTATGGTACAATTTTAGTTGTTTGATGAGCGGATACAGGTTTATGTGACAGTGACAGGGAAAGTGACAGAGACAGAGTGATAGAGACACAATGATAGTGGAAGTGATAGTGCCAGAGTTTGTGATAGCGACAATTGGTCTACATTTATATTATAGGGCAGTTGGACAGGGCAAGGATTGGTGGTTGTAGCCACCTTCCAGTTGGAGGCGAAGAACTCAGGGGTTTGTAGCCTCCTTCTAGTTGGATCCAGAGAATTCAGGGAGTTTTAGCTTCCTTTAGGTTGGAGCCTGAGAATAGGGGGTTGGAGCCTCCTTCCACTTGTAGCTAGAGAATCGGAAGTTGGTGCTTCCAATGAATGTATTATTTTGATATATAACAAAATCATTCTGTGGTTTTCTCCCATTTGGGTTTCCACGTAAATTAAGGTGTATTGTGTATCTATTGTGATGTGACATTGTTTATGATTATATTGTTGATGATATATTGAATGCTAATGATAAACTGTTGATTATTATTGAAGAATAAACTATTGATTATACTCGATGTTATATTTTCTTCTTCGGTTGTGAATCCAAAAAAGCTTCCTATATTGAGCTACACAAACCTCCATATAATAGCCAAGATCTCTTCATTCTCTCGGAGGGTGTCTTCATCACTATCTTAGATGTCACTGACATTACTACTCTGCACCTCATCCTCCATTGATTCAACTACATCTGTTATTTTCCAAGGGAATCTGACCTCCTTATCCACAACTCTACCACTACTTCCTCCAGTATCTTCTCTTGTGAATCCAAAAGAGCTTCCTATATTGAGCCACACAAGCCTCATTATAATAGCCAAGATCTCTTCATTCTCTCAGATGGTGTCTTCATCACTATCTTCAACATCATCGAAATTACTACTTTGCACCTCATCCTTCGTTGATTCAGCTACATCTCTTATTTTCCAACGAGATCTGACCTCCTTATCCACAAGTCTAGTGCTACTTTCTCTAGAATCTTCTCTTGATACCTCATTCTTGATATCGTGTCTCTTCGACGACCTCTCTTCTTCAAGCTTCTCCCTGGCATGGATCTTTCTCTCGTGCACCCTTCCGACACAACCCCGATTCTCACCTTCATATTAGATCTCCTTACT
>JZKD02S1420825.1:0-11141 GCA_000966675.3 Picea glauca | reverse complement strand
CCAAAAGACAATAATTTATTTTGTGTAAGAGGGTGGGTGTGAGGAGTCACATCCCATAGTTATTGGGGAGCATGGGGCTGAAGTAAAATCAACATTAGGCAGAGTGAGAAGTCAATTGACTTGGGGAAAAGAAAATTTGTATGGCTAAAGAAGATAAGTTTTACATGTAGATTTTGGGTAGGAAGAGAAGATATGAGTGTTGTGAAGAGAAAAAACCATGATATGTTTGATAAAAAAACATTGTTTGGTTGTGTATTATGTTGGAAATGAGACCTATGTGCCTGTAAAACATGTTGTAAGCATGTAGTGTGATTTCCTGTTGAGAAAATGGCTCAAGAGCCTTGTGAAGGCTATTGTGAGCACTCCTAAAGTAGCTGAGAGTTATTGAAGTCCCCATATAAGAGATTCCTGGAAAACTAAGTGCATTGGAAACCCTGATAAATGAATGGTAAAGAATGAGGGTCTGTGCGCAGTGAAGGGGGTAAGTTCCTTGGGTTGTGCAAGTTGTGGGGAAGAGAGAACTGGTGGATTGGAACTCTTGCATGAGTAGAACCTAGGTTTTCGGTTGTTGAGTGTTGAGAGTGGAGAGCTAGAGGGCCAGATATCCTTATGGACTCATAGCCTTAGCTCAGGCGTGGCCTGTTGTTAAGGGAAAATGAACAGAAATTCCTATGGCTAGGAGGATCATCCTTCGTACACATCCGGTTGGTTAATTATTAACAGATAAGTGTTCTATTATTCTTAATATGATTATTCTCTTGTGTAAATGTTTATATGAATGTTGTGGGTTTGTTGGTTTAATTGAACAATTGCATTCATGTTGTTAGATGCATGTTTTTTTATGGTCCTGTTGCCCCTTGGTTCTCTTTTATATGTATGGGGGAATTTTCAAGTTTTTCTCTTTAGTAGGCTAAGTCATTCTTTGCAGTGATGGGACTCGGCCTAGAAGGATGGGTACATTATAGAGGATGCATGGAGTAAAATCAAACTAGATGTAAGCCACATTCATGTGTTTGGTATTGAAGCATGGGCTCACATTCCTAATAAGAAAAGGAAAGTATTACAACCTAAAAGTGATAAGTGCATTTTTTTATTATTGATATTCTAAATATTTAAAAGGTTATAGACTTCTTTAACCTCATTCCAATGAAATTATTATTATGAGAGATGTTAAGTTTGATTAATTTATTTTTTCCTTTGATCTTAATTTAGTATTTGTGCCATCTTTGGCTTATGACCCATCTTCAATGTTTGTGCAATCTTCTATTCCCAACTTTTCTATTTGTGATCCTATTCTGGTTTCTTCTTTAGATGATGACAATGAGGATGAAAATCCACATCCCCATTCTCACCTTCCTTTATTTGGGTCTATAAAAAATGAACCTAAACCAACATGACCAGTTCCTAGATGGGTTCATAAAACATGAGAAGCAGTTGGTGATCTTGTGAGTGGTCCTACATATCAACATTGCACATGTTCATAGTTCTAGTAGGCCTCCTTTCTTTTGGCTCAAGTTTAAGAGACTCATGATATAGGAACACTTGCAAATGCTTCTCTCCATCCAATTTGGGACACAACCATGAAGTAAGAATATTGTTCCTTAATGGCGAATGACACTCACAATCTTGCACCTCTTCCAAAAGAAATAAAACTTGTCAGATGTAAATGAGTGTATAGAACTAAGTATGCATCAGATGGAAGTATTGAAAGACATAAGTCCCCATTAGTTGCCAATGGATTTTATCAAGTTGAATATATTGACTATAATAAAACATTTTCCCCCAGAGCCAAAATGAATTCCATCCACCTTGTTCTAGCCCTTGTTTCTTCACATATATGGGATATCCATAAGATGGATGGTAAATCTTCCTTCTTGAATGGATATTTGCAGGAAGAAATTTATATGGAACAACCTCCAGACTATGTTCAAATGACTCCAACCTTGCTTGTCACATTAAGAAATCTCTCTATGGTCTTAAGCAAGCTCATTAGAGTTTGTATGCTAAAATGGTTAGTTTTTTTCTTGACACCGACTTTTCCAAATGCCATTTTGACCCGAATGTATATATCAAGAAAGTAGGTAACCATCTCATAATACTTGCTCTTTATGTTGATGGAATACACACTAAGGTACAAATGCACTTCATCAGAAAGCTTATTCAGGATCACATTCTTGAAGTTGTCTTTTTCCCTATAAATCATGAAATTGTAGACATTTTCACAAAGTCTCTTACAAAAGAAAAGTTTTCCAAACTTCCATCTCTATTAGGAGTTTAGAATGTTTTCATTAAAGGAGGATAGACTCTAATGCCTCCTTCCTTCTTCTATTGTGTCACCTTTGCAAATCCTTCAATCCTATCCTAGGTTGTTCTTAAGGGGGGGTGTTAGGATATTTACAAACTTAGAAGTTAGTTAAGTTCAAGTTGGTTTAATTTGTCTTTAGGTAAAGTATGTTTCACTGTGTTTCTTTATTGACATTATTATGCATTTGTAGTTACATAACGATATGTTCTAGACATCCTAGAAACTCATAGCTATATTGAGATGTGGCTTAACACAATATTGATCCATGATCTAATTTAAATAGCATATATTATGAGAAACTCATATGTAAAATATTTTCTTTTTGGATTAATATATTTCCTCTTTGAAGGTTTTAACCACTTAATATACACTTGTGTTGATCTTTGATATTTGCTTAAGATGTTCCACCTATATGGAAATACATTATTATCAAACTAAATAAAAAAGTATTATGCTCTCTAAAATAAAAATGAAATAAAATAGCAATAATACACAATTATTATTATTATTATTATTGAGATATATAAGATATCGTAACAACAACAACTTGGTTAATGTAGGTGAGCCAAACATTAACAACCCTGGGGAGATTAATCTTATTTGATAACTTAGCATATAATTTTATAATAAATAATTTAATTTTTCATTAAAAAAATTATAATTACGTGAATTTATAAATTTAAAGATAAATTTATTAGTATGATTAAGTGAACTTGGCATATCTCTTCCAGAAGAAGCAGGGTCTCTTAATATGAAAACGTATTTCATTGTATGAAACACAATGTTCAAATGGTAAAAACTAAGGGTCTTTAACTTTTGAATATGCACTAATTGAAAGTCAATAGTCAATCAAATATTGACGTCAACCTGATGCAAGAAATTTCCACACTTACTCCATACTATTAAATTTTTCAATATTGGTTGAATTTTCATGTGATCATTCAATCATTCATATTCAGTATATGAAAAACAATGAAGTTTGTGGTCATTGAATTTTCAATATGGAATAATTCAATATGTATGTAGTGAATCAAGAATTGAAGTGCTCTGTAGTCGTTGAATTTTCAATATGGAATAATTTAGTATACCACAAATGCATTTCCAATCACTTCATTGTTGTTGACTTTTCAATATGGAATAATACAGAAAGTTCCAATAACACTTGAATTTTCAATATGGAATAATTAAATATATGACAAACAATTATGTCTGTAGTGAATCAACTATTCATGTGCTCTACAATCATTTTTATTTTTAATATGAAATATTTAATATCCGCTCAACAAATTTTCAATAATGATAAAGTTTTCAATACGGAATAATTTTCAACAACAGGTGAATTTTCAATATAGAATAATTGAATATATAACAAATAATAAAATAATTGAGTATATGACAAACAATGAAGTCTATAGTGGATCAACTATTCATGTTCTCTATGGACGTTGAATTTTTAATATGGAATAATTCAGTATTCAGCAAAAAAAAATCCAATAACGGTTGAGTTCAGATATTTCCAATAAAGGTTGAATTTTCAGTATGGAATAATTATACATGAAAAACAATGAAGTCTATCGTGAATCAACTATTCACGTGCTCTGTGTACGTAGTAAGGAATGGCTATAACTTTTCTTCGATTATCCATTTCTGTTTATATGATAAAATACTACTTTTTTTCACTGTGTCCAGAGTAAGGAATGGTTATAACTTTTTTTCGATTGTCCATTCCTGTTTATATGATAAAATAAGGAGTATGTAAACTCGGGAGTAAACAGATTAGTTCACTGTGTCCATAGTAAGGAATGGTTATAACTTGTTTTCGATTATTCATTCCTGTTTATATGATAAAATAAGAAGTAGGTTAACTCAGGAGAAAATAGATTAGTTTTTTAGGAAAAAAAAATGGACTTGAATCTGGTCAGATTTTCAAGGATAGCCTCAATTTCGCATGGATCAAAGTTCCATGCATCTCAGAACATTACTGGAGGGGTTTTGTGCCATTTTAAGCCAACCCATATACTCATAAAAACTACCACCAGAGTTATGGATTGACCGAAAATTTAAAACCGCACCGCTGGAGGACATACCTAAGGTAAATTTGGAGGGAAGATTGCTCACCAATTAGCCCACTGCATAAAATACTACCTTTTTTTCATCGAAATTATCAACTATTCACATCCTCTGTGTCCATAGTAAGGAATGGCTATAACTTTTCTTCAATTATCCATCCCCGTTTATATGATAAAATACTACCTTTTTTCATTGAAATTTTATGAAACTAAAATGACATCATTATAATTATGATTAAATATAAAATTATTGTTTTTGGGTTTTTCAGCTTACTTTATTTAGAAATGAATTTTAAATAATAAAAAAAATGATTTCCTACACATTTGCCTAATGGTTAAGAACACGTGTTTCCTCCTAAGAGGTCACAAGTTCAAATCTAGAGGGGGGAGGGGGTCTCTTGTCCCACAAACAAGGGTGTCTCATACACCAATATGGTGTCTGGCTTGGCCGTGACCTTAAAAATAGATTATTATTATTATATAGTAGAATTCCAATTAAAACCCCATTTCTTAAAATAGGTAGACATCTTCATATTATTTAATTTGAATTTAACAATTTATATTAGTGATAAAATTTTATATTAAAAATATGATATCTTAAATATTAAAATAAAGAGAAGGCAAATAGGAGTTAGTTATGTCAGGATGACAATAAAGGATTATCTAAACAACCATATTATCAGGATGACCATGACTCTTCGCATTACCAAGGTCCTCGTAATACCCACTTTTCTCGAGATCTTCACCCTCCTAGAATTGAGGTGAACAAATTTGATGGATCGGGTCCCACAAGATGGGTCACCCAAATGGAACAATATTTCTCTTTGTATGGAATTATTGATTATTTATCCAAGCTTCGTTATGGTGTCCTACATCTGGATCTGGAACAATGGAAATGGTGGCAATGGATAAAAAAGGCACGCCAAGGGTATGTTGCTTGGACACAATTTGTGGTTGAACTTTATGACCGCTTTGACTCTGACACCCACCATTTAGGTCGTTTGACCAAGTTAAAGTAGTCTGGGACATTGGAAGACTTTATTGTTGCATTTGAGCAATTGGATTTCAAAACAGAGGGCATGTCGGATGCTTTCTTTAGGGAATTCTTTATTAGTGGACTCAAAGATGAAATATGTGCCCATGTTCTCATGGAACGTCCCCGGACTTGGTTGGAAGCTACTCAACGAGGCAAGGAAGAACAATATATTGTATCCTCACAGACCCACAAACCCTCCTTTCCTCCTCGCCTAAACCCACCAATTATGTCCCTCCTGCAACTCCCCTCAAGATCTAGAAATTAACCATGGTGGAAATGGATGATCGTCAACTGAACGGTCTTTGTTATAATTATGATGACAAATATTTTCCCGGGCACAAATGTAAGGAAAAAAAATATTTTTATAGTTGTGACTGAGGATATTTATGAAGAAGATGTTGTTGTTCCTCTTGTGGGAGAACTACCACCACCTTCTGATATGACCCCACCCTCTGATCCACCAGACGTTGACTCGGTGATTTCACTTAATGCCCTCACTAGATTCTCTGCTCCCCAGACTCTCAAATTATTTGGATACATCAAAAATAGGAAAGTCATCATCCTTGTGGACAGTGGTAGCACCCATAATTTTATTCATCGTTGCATTTCCCAAGAATTCAATTGTTACATCTATGTCGTCAATAATTTTCAAATCATGATTGGCAATGGTGGTTCCATAAAATGTGGGGGACGATGTGAAAATGTGAGACTCCAAATTGGTCAGTATCACCTGAAACCCCATATGTTTTCTATAGACATGGGTGGTTGTGACATTGTTCTTGGTGTCGAATGGTTACGCACTCTAGGCCCCATTCTCATGTATTTTAAGAACTTAACCATGCAATTCCAATAGGAGGCATGACAATATAAGTTCCAAGGCATCACAACAGGCTCCCCTGAGATGACCAGTTCCCATCACATGGGAAAGCTCCTCAAAAAAGTTCGTTCGGGAATTATAGCTTAACTCTACTCCATTCATGCTGTTGAGACACCTTATGTGCATCCCGACCTCCAATCTATCCTCTCCCACTACCAAGTTGTTTTTACCACTCCCAAAGAAATTTCCCCTTCCTGTGGAGTCCATGATCATTCCATCCCTCTCATCCTGGGTAGTCTTCCTCCCAATGTTCTGCCTTATTGTCATCCCTTTTCCCAGAAGAATTAAATTGAGAAAATCGTTCATGAATTTCTAGAAGTAGGTCCTAGTACTAGCCCCTATTCTTCTCCTGTTTTCATGTTACTCAAGAAAGAAGGTACTTGGCACATGTGTCCCTATTTCCGCACCCTCAATAAACTCACAATCAAAGACAAATTCCCCATTCATGTTATTGCTGACCTCTTGGATGAATTGAGAGGTGCTCATTACTTCACCAAACTAGATCTATGTTCTGGCTACCACCAGATCCATATGAAAGAAAAAAACTTTCCCAAGACTACCTTTCACACTCATGATGGTAATTATGAATTCTTGGTAATACCTTTTGGATTGTGTAATGCTTCTTCCACTTTCCAAAGTCTTATGAATCATGTCTTATGTCCTTTTCTCCATCATTTTTTCTTAGTTTTCTTTGATGATATTCTCATCTATAGTAAAACTTGGCCATCCCATCTCTCCCATGTGAATCAAGTTCTCCATCTACTCTCTAAGCACCAACTTTTCCTCAAAGAATCTAAATGTGCCTTTGGTGCCTCGAAAGTGGAATACCTGGGTCATATTGTCACCAAGGATGGTGTCCAAGTGGATCCTAAGAAAATTGAATGTAATAAATATTGGCCTCGCCCTAAAACTGTTAAGATCTTGCGTGGTTTTCTAGGTTTAATGGGCTATTATAGGAAGTTTGTTCGGAGTTATGGAAAAATTGCAGCTCCTCTCACTTCTGTCCTTAAAAATAATGCTTTCACTTGGACTTCAGCTATGGATCATGCCTTCCAAGCCTTGAAAGATGCTATGTGCTCGACCCCTATCCTAACACTTACAGACTTCAAAAAAACATTTGTATTGGAATGTGATGCTTCTGGGAAAAGAATTGGAGCCATCCTCACGCAAGATGGCATGCCTTTGGCCTTCACTAGAAAATGGATTTTTGAGCGACATTTGGGCCAATCCATTTATGAAAAGGAAATGATAGTTATTCTGAATGTTGTGGATCTCTGGCGTCCTTATTTATTGGGTCAACGATTCCAAATCAAAACTAATCATCAGAGTCTCAAGTATTTCCCGGAACAACGAATTTCATCCTCAACATAACAAAAATGGGTGAAGAAGCTATTTGTCTATGCTTATGAGATAATTTACAAGAAGGGAAAGGAAAATATAGTGGCCAATGCTCTTTCCTGGAAATATGAAGAAGACAAGTCCCTTTTCTCCCTCTCCTTCATTGTACTAGATTGGCTCGAAGTCATTCATCAAGAATGGTTGCAAGACCCCAAAATTTCTACCATGCTCCACCAATTGCAACACAATTCTTCAGTTTCTCTAGGGTACTCTTGGAAAAATGAAGATATTCGCTACAAAGGTCAGTTGTATTTATGCAAGCAATCACAACTTAAATCCAATATTAATAAGGCCTAGAAATAAGAAAGAATAAGTCAAATGTAACAAGACCTAATAGAAAACTTGTGCTTCTAAAAGGATCTTCTTCTAGATTGTTCTTTTGGATAGATAGATTTAGTATAAATAGGAGTAGAAGGTATGAGAAATATTCTCTTGGAGATTATTGTAGAAGGGATTAATTTGAATGGCACCATGATAAATTTTATTATACCACCATTCGGCTAGAGATAGCTACTGGACCCATTGGGACACAGAGGCTTCACCTTGTTGACTAATATCTTATCACGTTTATTCATAAAGAGGGTTTTTTAATTATGAAAAAAAAAGTCAATATATTGAAGGTATTGGGGGGGAGATGTGTGGTATAGGGGTGTTTATAGGTATTGAGGGCTATAAAAGGGGGTATTTTATAAAAATAGGGGATGTAGCATATATTTCTAGACAAAACTATGTGCATAGTTTTAGAAATGTCCAATGTTTGGAGTGGATGATACACCCATCATTAGGGACAACCAAAATATCAAATGTAGGAAATAAGTCCCATGGTTATGTATTTAAATCTATGGATAGGAGGGTGACTCTTGAGTAAGAATTAGGTAAAGAAATAAAAACATAGTCAAACTGGATGTTGAAATTAAATCAAAGATTAAATAATCAAGCCAATATGGTCTTTTATATTAATTAAAGGTAAAAAATTAATTAGGGGAAAGGAGAAAAATTAAAAACATAGTCAAACTAGTCGTTGAGATTAAAAAAAGGATTAAATAATCGAGTCAAAATGGTCTTCGAAATTAATTAAAAGTGAAGGAATTAATTAGGGAAAAATAAATAAATAAATGAAGTGTACTTTTCATTCTTAACGATTGATTTGATCACTTAATTAATTTATTTATTTTTCCCTAATTAATTCCTTCACTTTTAATTAATTTCGAAGTCCATTTTGACTCGATTATTTAATCCTTTATTTAATCTCAACGACTAGTTTGACTATGTTTTTAATTATTCTCCCTTCCCATAATTAAATTTTCACCTTTGATTAACCTCAAAGACCATATTGACTCGATTATTGAATCTTTGATTTAATCTCAACGTTCAGTTTGACTATGTTTTTACTTCTTTACCTAATTCTTACTCAAGAGTCACCCTCTTATCCATCGCTTTAAATACATTGTTGGTTGTGGAGCTTGATTATCTTCCAAATTCAGATGTCTTTTTTTAGTCATGTTTGGATCCCATTTTCTCATAGGGGGGATTCCTCCCCCCCCCACCACCCACATTTTTCATAAGGGGGGGTGAAGACACATTCCCCCCCCCCTGGTGGGGGTTTAGGGGTAGCACCCCCAAAGAGATTTTTATGCGAAAATTGCCATGTAAAAATTGTAATTTCATAGTCAATCTGGACCAATCATTATAAGGTTGCACATATGAAGGTAGAAGTTATGTTAGGGTTTTTTCCCTAGAAGGTAACCCTCTTTTATGAGGATTTGTATCATGGTTGTGTATGAGTGTGAATATTGTATTGTTGGTTATGGAGCCTGATTCTCTTCTTGTTTCATAGGTATTTGTTTTCAACTGTGTTTATACCCCATGAAGACTGTACACCGTGGAATATTGTACACCCCTCCACACGGGAGGGTTGCAGGGGGGGATTTCCCCCCCTACGGGGACCATGGGGCTCATCCTCCAGGCTAAGGGGTCCAGGGGAAAGTGGACCCCTGACGGGGATTCAGGGGACAATGTTCCCCAACGGGGGTTTGAGGGCGAAGCCCCCGAAGGAAAAATTTCCTTGTAAATGTATATTGTAATTTCATAGTAAATTTGGACCGTTCATTATAAGGTCTCAGATCTGGTGGTAGAAGTTATGTTAGGGTTTTTTTCCCTGATTTTGGTTTATGACTAGGACCATGACACATTGGGAGTAGGTAAGTTTTAACCCCTTTGGCATGTTCCCTACATTGTTAAATGTACCTTGAAAAGAGGAGCTTATGAGCTAGTTGGCTATGATGGGAATCATTTTTGAGAGCCTAACAATGGGCTTTAAAATAAGAATTATTATTCTTAGGCCATCCGACCGCACGATGCTTTGTAAATAGATGTGTTTTTGTTTGGTTTTGGAGTGGTGTGTTTTATTTTTCCATGTGTTGATTGTCTCGGTTAGCTACTTATCATGATTTATGCTTGATTTGTAGATGTCATTGTCCTCCTCAACTTACATGGGATATGATGAAGGTGCCAACCATAGTACACAGAACATTGCTTCCATTGCTTGGGTGTTTTCTTCATCCTCTGACTAGCTCGTGAGTTCAGGAGGTGTCTACCTTGGGCCTACAACCAATAATATTGTAGAGTATAGTGTCATCATTGAACTATTGTATGAAGTGCTCATGCTTGGCATTTATCATCTAGTTTCTCAGCTCAACTCTTAGCTTTTGGTATCATAGTTGAATCTCACATATAGCATCAAACATCCCATTCTATTGTGTAAGTATTTGAGGGTGTGTCTTCTTGAATGCTACTTTGAGCATATTGGATATTATTTAGCTAACTACATATTAGATTGGCACTTGTCCCATTAACATAAAGTATTTAATCATGCATGTACATAACATGTGGGTCAACATTCATAACATTTTCACATCCATAGGTAGTAGCCGAAACAAAACACGTATATATATAATCGTAAAGTGTGATTACATCTTTCCAAAAAACAAGTGCATATATAAAATTGGGACTCTACTAGCCTCCTCATACATAAACATTTCAACCAACTAATATATGAGTCTAGTATAAAATGGATTCCAAATGGATATTTAGTCGTCATTTTCACCACCATGGTAGCAGCAAACAACCCCAACCACCTTTCAGAGAAGTTGGTGAAAGGGGCGCGAAGCTCCCTCTATGTGTCGCCATAGGTGTGTTGGAATCTCATTCTCTGGAATGGGGGGGAATCACATGGTCATCCCCTCTAGGTTACATCTTACTTGAAAAAATTATTCAATGCTATGAACTCCTTCCCCTCCTAATGACTCCTTGTCACTTCTCATGCAGCAATCTCAACCCCATCCTTCTGGATTCTCCGATCCTACATATGCAAAAACAAAAGAATATGTGTTAGCATGCACCTACCCAAAAAATCATATATGACAAAACCAAATAAAAAATGGAAATATATAAAAA
>JZKD02S1420814.1:0-11141 GCA_000966675.3 Picea glauca | reverse complement strand
ACATTAAGGGTTGCTTGGGTGGAGAATTCACCCAACATTAATTGGCAGGATGGTACGACCTCTACCACCTTCCTTTTGGTGCCAGTGGCTAACTGCACCAACCATGGTTTAGTTTGCTTCTGTGACTATAGCTTACACTTATCAACGGTTCTAGGGGATATATAACTCAAATTTGAACCAGGGTCAATCAAAAAAAATACCAATTGCTTGAATATCATACCTTCTATTTCCACCACTGAAGCTTCGTAGTCAGCCTGGTTATTGTCCAAGGCTGCATAAATCCGTGGCACACTCCTGGCCACGTCGTTGACCGTGGTAGCTTCCTGCATGTTATAAATCTTCCGACTGTTCTGCTGTCGAAGTGGACAGTCTCTTCGGAGATGATCTCCTCTGCAATCCCAGCATTCCAACGGCTTTCTCTTTGGGTTATCAGTCTTTACTGGTATAGGTCCAGAAGTTTTATCCCCATCCGCAGAGGGAAAGTTCTGCTGAAGTACACTCCGGGTCGGGAAGTTCATTCTGTGGTTCTTCTTGTAGTTTTTAAATCYTGAGGATTTACTCCCTTTCTTCTGAAAGTTTGAACCGTTCTTTGGTTTCCAATCTCCACGGGACTCTGCCCGATGTCCATATTTCTCATGACAATATGTTGCCTTTCGTATAGTCTCTTCTAAGGTTCTTGTCTCGTCGAACTCAATTCGGTTCCGGTATTCTTTGGGCAGCCCGCTGATGAAGCGTTGTACTTTCGCCTTCTCTGATTTGAGGTAGGGTACATACCTTAGTAAGTCAAGGAATTTGTTCACATATTCATCCATGGTAAGTTGGCCCAGTTTGAGTTCATAGAACTCTTTAGCCTTCTCGTCGAAATACCTTTCTGACAAATACTTCTTTTGGAAGTACTTCTCGAACTGTTTCCAAGACAAGTCCTCCTCACGGACCCCTTTCATATTCTTAAGATCTTCCCACCAGATGGAAGCCTTCCCGTTTAGATTGAAAGTGGCCACTCGGGCTTTCATATTCTCTGAGAAGTCATGGACTCTGAAATATTTCTTCAGCCCAAGTAACCATGCCTCAGCCTCCTCTCCCTTCTTTATCTCACCGTNAGTTAATTGTCGATAGCTGGTCTTTCTTCCAGCAAGTCAATTACTAACAAACTCCTTTTAAATGTAGAATGTGCCATGAATACAACCATTTTGCAAAAAGTTTCCCCAAAAATCCCGCAGGTGAAAAGGGATAAGAAGAACAGAAACAATGGAAATCCTAGAAGTGACGTCGAGGCCCCAACAAACAACACCAGGCCCCCCCTCCAACTGTCATGGAGACTGGAACCGCATCAAGCCCATCCAAGGCAGCAAGCGGAAAATCTTCACAAGAAAATACCAATCGATATGTTGCCCTCTTTGAGCATGAGGAAGAAGGAGATCCTCATGAAACTCCAATAGATGAAGTAGATACTTCCTCACCAGCAAAGGATCAGCAAATCCCTCTGATTGTGCAGCATGCACTGACTCCAGGAAAAGGGAAAAAACCCCAGGCAAGGCAGAGCACGAAGATATAAAATAGCATTCCAATAATCCTGGAAGAAGAATCACAAGGTGAATCCGATGGAAAACCTGGGCAAGACCCTAGTTCAATCTCTAATGAAAAAAAAAACCAGGAAGGAAGCCAAGCCACAGAAAAAGGAAAGAAATCACTGACAGGGAAAAAGATCTAGGGCTCCAATCCACACTAGACTCCTCCTTCGACAAAGAGCATAAAGGATCGAAAGAGAACCCCAGTCATGTGCCCTCTAAAGGGGGGGGGGAACCCATCAGTAAATAATGAATCTAGTCTCTTGGAACTGTAGGGGACTAGGAGGTAAGGAAAAAAAATATTCAACTCATCAACTGATTTTTTCCTCCTCTCCTCAAGTTATACTACTCCAGGATACCAAACTAAGCGAGGACTCTGTCCTCCGAGAAAGCAAACACATATGGAAGACAAGCAAAGGCAGGGAAATAAGCTCCAGAGGGGCTTCTGGAGGGATTTTCACCTTATGGGATCAGAAAAGGTTCACTTTGCTCGACTGCCAACAAGCTCAACATTGGCTGCTAACCAAACTGAGAAACAACACCTCAGGTAACTCTTTTTCCATAATAAATGTTTATGTCCCGAATCTTCATCATGAAAAACTAGAATGCTAGAGGTCTTTGTTCAATATTTTGGAAGTGGAATCCAATATCGACATCATAGTAGCAAGTGACTTTAATGCCACACTCTATCCCTAGGAAAAGAAGGGGGGGTCGTTGGTAAGGGATCCAGGAAAGGAATACCTAGAAGATTCGATATCCACCTTCGATATCTTTGATCCAAAGCCTGGGGGTGGTCATTACACCTGGTATAACTGAAGGACAGGCCCTGGGCACATCGCGGCCAGACTATATTGTTTTCTCTTAAGAAGCTCCCTCCTCAGGGACTCCTCTCGCATCACCTCTGAAATTCTTCCCTGGGATATCTCTGACCATCAACCTATTTTGTTATTTTTCTCCCCTTTCCCGGACTTGGGTCCAATCCCCTTCACATTTAACCCAATATGGCTAGACACCCCAGACTTCATCTCCCTTATATCCACCTCTTGGTCTCAGTGGGTGCAAGGATCCCTAGTGCACATATGGGAACAAAAACTAATAAGACTCAAAAGAGATATCCGGGAATGGGTCAAACTCACCTTCAAAGCATCAAAAGTCAAAATTCAGAACACAAAAGCGCAGATGGTCACAGTCATGGAAAAAATTGAAACTGGGCTGGTCACTCCTGAGCTATTGGTGGAGGAAGGCCATATGCAGATTCATCTTCAAGATGCTATGAGAAGAGACGAAGACTCATGGAGACTAAAATCTAGGGCTCTTTGGCTTTCAGTTGGTGATCAGAATATGTCTGTTTTCCACAAAAAGTTTCAAGCAAGGAAAGGATTTAACACAATCTCCAAGATAGCAGACCCTGGAGGGAATCCATGCACAACTTTTGAATATATTAAAAAGGCAGTCGTTTCTCATTTTGCAAACATGTATAAAGAAAAAGATGCAAAGAATGAAAAATATAAGGAGGAGGTGCCCTCCAACATTCCCAAGTTGATAAAGGAGGACGAGAATGAGAAACTAATACAGAAACTTTCTGAGGAAGAAATAAGAAACGTTATCAATCACCTCCATCCTGATAAAGCCCTGGGGCTCGATGGTTTCACAACTCATTTCTATCAAAAATTTTGGAGTACCATTAAATATGATCTGATCTGAATGATCCAGTACGTCCAAAGGTCTTCTAGACTGGGGGGGGGGCACCAATTCCACATTCTTAGCTCTTATTCCCAAAGAGAAAAATCCAGGGACCTTTTCAAGATACCATCCCATATCCTTGTGCAACGTTTCTTATAAAATCATTACAAAAATTACAGCAAACATAATTCAACTTCTCCTCCCAAAAATCATCTCCCACGGACAGGGTGGCTTCGTTCCCAAGAGGCAAATTTGGGACAATATCATACTAGTACAAGAAATTGTTCACTCAAGTAAACTGAGAGGAGAAAGGGGCATGGTAATTAAGTTGGATATGGCTAATGCCTTTGACGGAGTCAATCACATCTTCCTCCTTCAGGTTCTCAGAAAAATTCGGATTCCACCCTTCTTTTATCAACTGGATTCAGTCTTGTATAAGCAGCCCCTGGATAGCCCCTTTGATCAACGGGCGCCCCTAATATTTTTTTAAGGATTCCAGAGGACTGAGACAAGGGTTCACTCTTTCACCCTGTATCTTCATCCTTATGGCTAAGGTGCTGGGACAAATACTGGACCAAGAAATACAGCAGAATAACATTCCAGGAATAAGAATAGCCACAGGGGTTAGACGAATAAATCATGCCTAGTTCACGGACGACACTCTCCTGATAGGAGGATCTTCTACAATCATGGCCAAAATATTCAAAGCTATCTTGGATCAATTTCTAGAAGCCTCAGGAGGCGAGGTGAACTCAACAAAGTGTTACATCTACACTTGGAACACCAAAGCTAGAATATTAGCAAATATAGCGAGCATTATCCAGTGCCCAATAGAAACCAACTGGAGATCATTCAAGTGCCTTGGAATCTTGATCTTCCTCTCCTCTATTCCAGTAGACGATTGGGTCATAATAACTTCTAAAATAAAGGCCAAAATGGAACAGTGGGGAGCACAGTGGTTGAATCTGGAGGGCAGATTGGTTCTAATTAAAGCAGTGTTATCTGCCCTCCCTGTCTACCAGTTATCCTCTCTTATAGCTCCGGCCTCAATCAAGTATTCTCTAGCACAATTGATCAGAAAGCTCCTTTGGGAAGGAGGAAAAACCAACAGAAAGCATTATCATCTAGTCAAATGGCAGGTGGTTAGAGAACCCAAAGAGTTCGGGGGAATTGGGAATAAGAGATCCAACGCTTGTTAATCTGGCGTTGGGAGATAATCTGCTCTAGAGATCAATTACATAGAAACTCACATGGTGGAAAAGGGCGTTGATCAACAAATACTTCCACCAAGATTGCCTGAGAGGATCCGACGGACACCTTGAACATCCGACTAGCTCCCCCATTTGGAATCTTTTGTCAACCTCATTGCCCCTAATCCGATCTCAACTCCACTGGATACCTCAAAACGACAAAAAAATAAAGATCTGGGACGACAAAATTCTCAACAAAACTCCTATAGAGACAAATGATAGCAGGGTTCAGCTCTAGGAATGGCTCACTGGAAATTGAAAATACACGTTGTATGACATTTCAAAGTGGAATTCGAATGGTAAGTGGGTAAGCTGGAACTTAGGGGACCCTCCGAGAAATCTCAGAAATTAAGTGGAATCTTTGTTGCAACACCTGAGAGGTTCCTCTCCGCACCACCTGCTCGACTCTGATGAAAGGAGATGGGGAGATCGTGTCTATACAGTGGAAAGTGGCTACAATTTCGTCTTATTGCAGGGCAGAAACCCAATCAAAGTTAAGTGGGCCAAGCGCATTTGGCACCCAGACACTCCCCCAAAAATCAACATCTTCAGTTGGATTCTACTATAGGGGAAAATCCTCACTTGCAAAAATCTAAAGAAGCATGGAATCTCGAGCCCTTCCAGATGCATCCTATGCAAAAAACACACGGAGATTATTGCTCATTTGTTCCTTGAATACGATTTCTCCAAAAAAGTATGGCAGGGGATCTTGCAAAATCTCTTCCAACGTGTCAATTGGCCAGGGAAAATCTCAGATCTGTTAGGCAATTAGATCTCTTACTACAAAAATCCCTTCTTCAACAAACCGATCCTCAAAAGGAGTGCAAATGGCAGTCGAATCGGGAGTTACCAATCTTGACACAGACCCCACTTCTCTCCTAAGGGTTGCATGACCTTCGAGTCTAGGATCGATCAAGAAACTGAGTCTGATTGACTCTTTGGGTCTCTACTAGACCCCTAACCCACTTACATAGGTCCTTCCTCTAAATGCGTAAGTCATATGAGACCCGCAGATTCTCTCTCCTGGGCATTGTTCGAGCCTCAACGCCAAACGGACGCTAGCTCCTCTTTGTTAGCCCTTTCTCCCTTGTGACCATTGGCGGTGGCCACATGCTCGAGTGAAAGGCACATCGCAGTTTCGTGTTTCGTGACCCTAGGAGTGATGCTACCTCCATTCACCCGATAGCCGAAATCGCGATGGCTCAAGATCTACGGTGCAGATCCTCCCTTGATCGACGGATGTGATCAATTCAGTGTTTCACATTTCACGACTTTGGGTTTCCCTTGCCTCCATTCTCCCGATAGCCGAAATCGTGATGGCACTGGATCTACGGTTCAGATCTCTCCCCAAATCTGTCGGTCACGATGATTTCAAGACTTCGCGTTTCGCGAAGTCTACAGACCTATCACCTCTGGTCCTCTAATCCCCAAAATGTCGATATTTCGGCCTGGACAACCAACAATCCAGATCTCTCTTGGATCTAATGACTCAAATCAAGTCACAGATTCGAATTTCACAAATCCTTAGCATCCCACTCTTTGACTTCTCCACAATGTGAGTTAGCGAAACGTTGATCGTTTGCCATGTGTCTCTCCTAATGGATGGTTCCAGTCTCTAGCGTTTAGATCGAACGGTCGATATCTTTCCCCCTTGCACTTACATTATCTTCAGAGTTTGAAGATCTTCTAGGTGTTCAAAGGTTTCAAACCTATTCTCCTTCGACGAGTCCAACTCCTAGATCTCATTAACCCTTATGGAAAGGTGTTATTCCTCCTGAGCTTGGTCTCGTGAGGACTTCGACTTCCCGCACACTCCTTGCATTCCATGGATTTCGATAACTTAGATCTTTACGGATTTCTCAAAGAGAAATTCCTTTCTCCCTTCTGGGGTTCTCCTTTAACTCTACGATAGACTCTTGTGCAGGTTCGAATTATTGCAAATGACTGTGCACACCTTGCAGCAGTCTCTTTGCACTCCTTGCAAAGGGAAAGTTTCGAGTTATCTCTTTTGAGCTTTGGAATAAAAATAGATCTCATTAACACACTTCTTGTGTTTTGTGTGCACACCTTGCACTACTTCCATAGAAAAGAAACAATTTAAACTTATCCTAGCATTCACAGTTCCATTCACTCATAGCGAATTCATTCATTCATTCATGAAAACATAATAACATAGAATCACAAACAGTGTCCACCAAATACATTAAATCAATTTTCCTCTGTTATATTCAAAGGTGAAAATGGTTACAATTGTGATAAAAAACTACCACTAAAAACTGAAATCTCCTACTAACTTGCGGCTTCTAAATCTACATTCTAACTATTGACTAACTTCCTTTGAGCATACAAAAACCTCTATATATCATAGGGCTCTTAGGGTTTCCTTTGGCTACTTGTCTACTCTATAACTTAACCTATTGACTATCTAGACCAGTCACATAACAGAGTCGTAATGGAAACTCCCGCTCCGCTTGCAATGATCCAAATGTGCCTCAAAGGGTAATTCTGTCACTAGACTCAAGCGTGCCTCAAAAGATAAATTACGGCACTGAGTTAAGGTGGATTTCAAATATCTATTGTAACTACCAGCGTTGAGCTCTTGTATAGATTCCCAAACGTTGATAGGTCTTGCTCTGCGCGCTTGCCAACGATGCTCCTGCATCATACTCCCCTTGACAAAAATTCATGGACTCCTGCACTGATTTCCCATGCTTCTGGATAGCAGCTTCATTTTCCCAACTAGCATCTTCTATTGGGTGTCCCTTCCACTTGACCAGATATTCAAAATAGGTTTTCCTCCTGGTATTTTTGCCAATCCTCTGATTAACAATTTTCTCCATCTGTGGTTTTTCTGATATAGGCATTTGTTTCTCTCATTAAATATTCTTTTGATATTTTGACCTCTGTGTGTCATATTTCCTGTAAGGGTACAGGTCTGCAACATTGAATATGGGTGATATGCCCACATCATCTGGCAGCTCAATCTCATAGGCGTTTGCATCAAAATTCCTTAAGATCTTACATGGTCCTATCTTCTTCATCTTTAACTTGTTATATGTCCCCCTAGGGAACCTTTCTTTCCTGAGATGTGCCAGAACCTAATCTCCTACTTCAAATTGAAGTTTTCTGCAATGTTGATCAGCTCTGTGTTTGTACTCCTGGCTAGAACTCTGCAATTGTCCTATGATCTGGCTATGGAGACTCTACATGTCTACAGCAAAGTCTTCTGCTCCAGTGCTCCTAATCTCACTTTGTTCCAAGTCTCTCAACTCAGATACTCCCCTAGGTTGCATTCCATACATTATTTGGAACAGACTCTTTATAGTGCTCATGTTTGGTGAGTCATTGTATGCAAACTCTGCTTGCGGAAGAATTTGATCCCACTGATTATGCTGCTCAGTGACCAGACTCCTCAATAAATTTCCCAATCTTTTGTTTACCACCTCAGCCTACCCATCTTTCTGAGGGTGATAAGCTGAGCTGAAGGACAAATCTGTCCCCAACTTCTTCCACAGTGTTCTCCAAAAGTGACCAACAAATTTTGTGTCTTTGTCCAAGACAATGCTCTTGGGTAGGCTGTGAAGTCTCACAACTTCCTTGAAAAACAGATTTGCAACATGCGTTGTGTCACTGGTCTTCTGGCATGGGATAAAGTGTGCCATCTTTGAAAACCTATCCACCACCACAAATATGGAATCAAATCCTTTTTGTTTTCTTGGCAGTCCCAACACAAAATCCATGTTTATTGCATCCCAAGGCCTCTCTAGTATTGGAAATGGTTGATACAATCCAGTGTTCTGTCTCTTTCCTTTTGCATGTTGGTAGGTTCTACATCTGTTCACAAACTTTACCACTTTTGTTCTCATACCTGGCCAATAGTATGAACTGTTCAACTGTGCAAACATTTTATCATGGCCAAAATGTCCAGCCAATCCTCCACTATCATTTTCTTTCAAAAGGTTATTCCTCATTGAACATCTTGGTATGCACAATTGATTTCCCTTGAACAATAATCCCTCTTGAATCATATACTCTGTCCATTGGCTTCTGTCTCTTAGCACATGGTTTTCACATGTTTCATATGCTTCCTTGAAATCTGTATCATCACAATACATGTCCTTAAGGGGTTCAAACCCCAAGGTCTTCACCTGGAATTCTTGCAGAATCAAACATCTCATGCTTAATGCATCAACAACTTTGTTAGCATTCCTAGCGATATGTTTTATGACAAAAGTAAAATTCAGTATAAACTCAACCCATTTTGTACGCCTCTGATTTAATTTTTCCTACCTGGTTATGAATTGTAAGGCTTGGTTATTGCTATACAAGACAGATTCTTGTGGGACAAGATAATGTCTCCATTTCTTCAAGGATTGAATTATGGCATAAAATTCCTTATCATATGTGGAGTATTTTCTCTTGGTCTCATTCAGCTTCTCACTAAAATATGCAACAGGCCTATTGTCTTAACTCAAGACTTCTCCAATTGCAACTCCACTTGCGTCACATCTCACCTGAAATGTCTTTTCAAAATTCGGCAAGACCAGAATTGGTCGTTCTGTTATTTTCTCCTTCAGTATATTGAAGCTCCTTTCAGCCTCCTCTATCCATTTAAAAGATGTGTGATTCTTCTTCACTGTATCCATCATTGGCGCACAAATTCCACTAAAGTCTCTGATGAACTTTCCTATAGAAACTTGATAATCCATGAAAGCTCCTTACCTCGAACATACTCTTGGGTGATGACCATTCTTTGATTGCTTTCACCTTCTCTGGATCCATCTTCAGTTCATTTGAAGATATCACAAAGCCCAAGTAAATGAGTTTTGTCTTCATAAAAGAGGACTTCTTCTTATTTATCAGCAGCTTCTCATGTTGTAGCCTCCTCATCACTAACTTTAGGTGCCTCAAATGCTCCTCTTTAGTCCTGCTAAAGATTAGTATATCATCCAGATATACAACCACAAACTTTCCAATGAAATCTTTCAGTATTTCATTCATCAGCCTCATAAAAGTACTTGGGGCATTGGTTAAGCCAAATGGCATAACAAGCCACTCATACAAACCTTCGTTTGTCTTAAAGGCTATTTTCCCCTCATCACCTTCTCTCATCTTGATTTGGTGATATCCACTTTTCAAATCTATTTTGAAAAATAAATTTTCTCCACTTAAGCAGTCCATTAAATCATCCATTATGGGTAAAGGAAATCTATACCTGATGGCGATCTTGTTAATGGCTCTTGAGTCTATGCACATTCTCCATCCCCCATCCTTCTTTGGACTCAATACGGTTGGTACTGCACATGGACTCAAGCTTTCTCTGACCAAACCCTTGTCTAACAATTCTTGGACTTGGTTCTTCACCTCCTCATTCTCTCAGGGTGTCAATATGTATACTGCTTTGTTTGGCAGACTTTCTCCTGGTATCAAGTCAATATGGCGACTGATATTTCTAACGGGTGGAAATGAGTTAGGAAACTCATCCACCACTATGTCAGCGAAATTATCCAGCAATTCCTGAACTTCTTCGGGAAAATCATCCATCGATGTACTTGTAAGGATAACTCTGGGTTTCCTCACCACAACAAACTGCATCTGTTTTTCTTCCTTAACTTCTTTCAGGAGTTCCTTCCCACTCGTGAGAAGTATGCTTGTGTTGGCTTCCTCTTTCACTTTCTTCTCCTCTATTGGCAGCAACATGTGTGTTCTACCATTCTTCTCTAACGTGTATGTATTCTTCCTCCCATCATGAATGACATTCCTATCAAACTGCCATGGTCATCCCAACAAAATATGGCATACATCCATGGGAATTACATCACATAGAATTTCATCTCTATATCCTCCTATCTTAAATTCAACCAAGCATTGTTTAGTAACCATTACCTGGTGTCCTATCTGCAACCATGAGACTTTGTATGGCTTTGGGTGTGCAGTTGTCTCCAGCTCCAAGTTTTTCACCATCTCCGTGGATACTAAGTTTTTAGTGCTCCCACTATCAATTATCACCTTGCACACTCTGTCTTTAGTCTTGCAAGTTGTCCTGAAGAGACTGTTCCTCTACACCAACTTCTCAACTTATGCCTATGGTTTTAAGAGATCTTTTCTCAATATCAGGGATCTCCCATCCTCTGCTCCTACTTCAACATCTCTTCTTTGTTCTTATGAAATGTGTGCTTCACCTCCTCCTTCTTTCTTCTTCTCAGGGCATTCCCAAGACATGTGCCCTGTCTTTCCACAGGCATAACATCTTACGTCTCCTCCTCCTCTTCTTCCTCTTCCTCTTGAAGAACTTCTTCCACCACCTTGTCTTTCTTGGGAACTTCCTCCTGTTTCTGAGTGATTGTGTGGTTTTTCAGTCTTGTCCTTAGACTTATGTGTTTTGTCATGGGTAACTCCCTTACCTATGTTTGGGGTTGGGCTTTTACCTCTTCCTCACTTGATTTATTTTCTGGCCAACTTTTCCTCTTCCTTCAATGCAAACTGATAAGCATCCTCCACTATTCTTACTGACATCATGTTGAGCTCATCCTGGATTTCGTATCTCAGGCCATTTAAATATCTGGCAAATTTGTCTTCATCTCTCTCTCTCTCTGTCCAATTCTGATGTTCATCTTATAGAACTCCTCTGTGTACTCCT
>JZKD02S1420803.1:0-11141 GCA_000966675.3 Picea glauca | reverse complement strand
TCAAAATGGGAAGACTACCTACACTTAGTAGAGTTTTCTTATAAAAATGGGTACCAAGCATCTATAAAGATGAGCCTATTTGAGGTACTTTATGGCAGAAAGTGCAACAGACTGGTAAGTTGGGACAACCCAGCAGATAGAGAAGTAGTTGGGCCAGATTTACTCAAGGAAATGGAGGAGAAAATGTTGAAAATAAAATAGAATTTAAAGGTTGTCCAAGATAGGAAGAAAATCTATGTTTATAAGGGTAGAATTTCCAGGGAATTTAAAGTTGGGGAACATGTATTCTTGAAAGTGAAGGCCAACAAAAGTTCCCTGAAGTTGGGAAATTGTTCAAAGTTGGAAGCTCACTATTGTGGGCCATTTGAAATCCTAGAGAGGATTGGTCTAGTAGCTTATATGATTGCATTTCATGCATCTATGTATTTTCATAATGTATTCCATGTATCATTGCTCAAGAAATATATACTTGATGTTAATCATGTTGTTAATTGGAATGTGATTTAGGTGGAGAAAGAAGGCACTTTCCAAGTACATCGGGTACACATTCTAGACCAGAAAATCAAACAAATCCAAAATCGAGACATAAGTCTTGTAAAGGTCCAATGGACCTGGTACGGTCCTGAGGACACTACGTGGGAGAATGAGGATGCAATGCAGGTAGAATACCTACAACTTTTTGAATATTTTAAAAATCTTGTTGATATGTGTACATAATGCACTGATGACAACGCATAAATAAGGGGAGGGGATTGTAATACCCCTAGGTTGAACCCAATTATAAATGTAAATGCAAATGTACTTAAGATGGTGAGATGTTTGATATCATTTTTGTATGCACCTTCCATGGTATAGTGGGCACATGTACTGCACATGTTACACATGATTTTGGTCACTTTGGTGATGTCTCAATAGTGATGTATTCTGGCTCCCAACAAGGATCTTTTGCCTGAGAAAAATGGCTCCTATCTTCTTCCAAAAATATATTTTTAAGATGAGTTTGCAGGCTACCTATGGTCTAGGGTGTGAGAATCCTTCATTCTCGCAGGCCACCCACACTTAGGGTGTGAACTTCTCACAGTCTGCTCCATATATAGGGTGTGAACTTGTTTTTAAGATTGGAAATAAGAAGAGGTCACGAAGGTTCTAGAAGGGGAACTTCTAGAAAATGAGTTGGAATTTGTATGGTTGTCATTCTACTGACTTCTTAGATTTGGTGGGATCATCGTCATCCATGTAAACATCTCTCCTTCTCCTATATATTGAAGGGTTTTTCATGGAAAAGGTTAAGAAAGATTGAATGAAGAATTGGTGAAAGAATTGTGTGAAGAACCCTGCTTGGACAGAAGATTGAAGGCTCTATTTGGTCTATCAAGAGAAATTGGATCTTCTTCATGCAAGTTCAGAGCAAGTGTGTGTGTTGGAACCAAGGGTCACTGAAAGGAATCTTGCAACATCAAAGCGATCAGGTTGTATCTTCTACTTTCATTTAATATGATATAGCGGCATGTCCCTTTCCCATAAAGTCACTCTTACTTTATTGCGTAACTCCTTGATCATATGCATAGGTTGACATTGAGTATACTTTGCTATATTCACTTTGGTTGGTTTCTGTTTTCCTAGACTTGACTTCACGAGAGCACCGAAGCGAAGCAGGAACAACAGATATCTAAGGAAGAGAAATAAAGGTATGCCACTTATTCCTTTCTATTAGTAGATTCGATGGCTACAACTTAGGGAAAGAGTCATGCCCTGTCCTGTTTTGTTCTAGATCCAAGTGGATCTAGGGAGATTTGTTAGTGTCCACACCTACCGATTTGTCCAATAACAAAATTGGTGACTCCACTGGGGATACAACCCATTTTTGGTGGTTTTTCCTTGACCATTTTCTCTTATCTTACCATTTTTCATTCCCATCAATCTTTGAGTCTTGAGGATACCCTTACAGACTCCCTGGATCCAGAAGTTCCTTAAAATTTTTTTTCTTTTTTCCAAACTTTGCTTGATTTCAGACCTTCTCACACTGCACCCTTATGTAGCCTATGAGAACCACTAAAGTTTGCATCCTTCTATTCATTTCAGTGCAAACTTCTCACACTTTGCCTGTGTCTATCCTACGAGAATCCTTGATTCTCGCACTGTACTACACTTCCAGCCTAAGAACCCACTTACAAAATTTTTGGATTAAGTCTTTTGTGCCCTCAGTTGCCTAGATTGGTTTGTGTGTCTTCTTTGGCCAGTTATTGAATGATTCTTGACTTCAAATCGTGTGAATGATTAAGATCCTCTTGATCATGTTTTATCAATTTTTATCTCTTGACCTTTTCGTAACAAGGGTATAATCTCCGGTTTTGAAATCCGAGTGATTGTTTGGTTGGGAGCCTTTGATTGGTTTAAAAGTTGAGATTAATTTCTCTTTTCAATTATTTATTACTTGGAAAATTGTTACCCATATGCATTTGAAGAGACTTGTCTTGTCAGTTTKTTATTTTTGTCTTCATTGAAAGATTGGTTTGGGTTCTTGTTGTACATTTCCTTTTCATTGGTTGCTTGTTTTTCTTAGTTCCACCCCTGTTGTTTGGTTTCTAACAAAAAATTAAAGACATTTTCTTTTTAAGCAACTTTATGTCCAAAAAATATTGGCATTCAAGTACTGAAAAAGAATCAGTAGAGAATTTGCATTGTTCATGGTCGTTTGATATTAAATTTCAAAGAAGATCATACATTGTAGTTCACATTGCTCTATAAAACTCCTCTCTCTCCTGTAAATAGGATTCATCGAACAATTTTTTTTGCATCATTCATTCCTATTTATACATTTTTGGGTTAGAGTCTCACACAACATCGGTTTCACTTCCGTCTCCTTTTGAGTAACAATAGCCTTTAATAATATTGTGCAATTTTAAAATTCAACTAGTAACTTTTTCTAGGACTCTTTTACACCAACATTAGCTAGGCTAGAGATTTGGAAACACACTCTCCAAAGCACAAGACATACAATAGCATCTTGTGATAAGGAGTATCAAATTCCATTTGCATCATTTTGTCTTGGGAAGCCCTTCTCACACAAGGGTCAAACCCGAGGTCACATTGAGATTGACAGAGTTACTCACCCTGCTTTGTTGATATCGGTGTAGAGATTGCACTTATTATGGGGGTCACTTGAATGTATACCCACAATGATGAGTGGAAGCCTCTCAAGCTGATTTCGGGCTAGATACCCTACCCTTGCATGTGGATCAGACTGTCGACTGTTCCCCCAGGCATTATTGTTGTTGGTGGTAACCTTAGTAGCCTATCTTCTTAGTGTCTTACATAAGGTGACTGTGAAGGGGCAAGTCTTCATGGTACCTGGAATCGACGTTGGCCAAAATCACTCAGGNAGCTATCCAAGCCCCCATTGGCACACCACTTTCACCTAGAGTCACCCCAACACTTCCACCCAGATATCATGCGTTGAATGCCTCTATTCCCGCTCCTACACAAATCACATCCGAAACTCCTAGTGGTTCCACTCCTTTTGGGCACCATCTTCCCGGTTTCATCCCGACACTTCCTCCACCCCTTTTCAGAGGACCTCTTCCATCCTCTATCAAAGGCACTAATCCTAGTGGCACCATTTCGTCGTTCACACCGAATTACTAGATTCTTGTTGGTGGACAAATTCACCAAGGAGGCCAAACTCAACCCCATTTTGTAGGACAAATCCCAACCGGGACGCAACCCCCGATTGGAGGGAAACCCCCACCAAACCCACCCTATGGGAAAAACATACCTCCATCCTTGGCCCAGTATTGAAATCATCTTATACAATATAATCCTCACCCAACTGGGTGGAAACAACCTCAAGATAGCTCCGTCATACCCCCTAGTACAGGCCAACCCTATCCAGGTACATCTAATCCTATTTGGGGATTGAATGCTCAACCCCACACCCCGTTTCAGGGGTATAACCCTATGAATTACTTGCCTCCACACCAACAACCGAATCTGCCCAGATCTTCACATTATATGCAAATTGCTTATGGTCCCATTGGTTTACCAACGGGACTTCCCCCCCAAAGTCACCAGTACCTTCATGTGAATAGACAATTACCTTTCTTAGCCACGCTGGACCTCCCGGATCTATCGAGAATTTTAAATGATCCGATCTATCACTCTCCTCAATGTCCCACTATACCGACCAAACTACTATCCGATATACCTAAATTCGATGGTAAGCTAGGAGAGGACCCGAACAATCATGTAATGACTTTTCACCTCTGGTGCTCATCCAAATCCTTGATGGATAAATCTATTCGTTTACACCTTTTTCAGCGAACCCTCATAGGTTCCTCCGTGAAGTGGTATATAGAATTACCATGAGGCTTCTTCACCGACTTCAACACTCTTGCTATGGATTTACTCACCCACTACTAGTTACTGATTCGCTACAAAACGAGAACTGAGATTTTGAGTTCTTTCAAAAAAAATAAGGCCACCCATATCTCTGATCACATTCATGAGTGGCGACGGAGACGACGTCTCATCAAACTCGAACTTCCCGATTAGTTGCTGGCAGAGTGGTTCCAAAAATAATTTGTGAATGACATCGGTCATGACATTGCCATAGGTGGAATGGTCACCAAAGAACATGCAATTAGTTGTGCCCAATACCTAGACCCTGTTTACTCACAAACGAGTACTCTTTATGACTTACTCCCTAATGTGCCTTGTCCTTCTACTTCTGCTACTTCAACTAACCCTGCTTCTTTCCATGCAGCCGATCATGTGATTGGCACTTTCCATGCCCAACCTCATTTAATCCAAACCTCTAGCAACAACCCCAAGCCCATTTCTTCTAATGTTCAAAATGCTCCATCTCCTACCCCTCCCACCGGCAAGACTTCTGAGGTAAATTTTGTTCAATCTACCCCCACCGACAAAAACAAATCCAGAAAAGGAAAGGGTAAGAATAAGGAGGACAGAAATAATTCACAAACTAAGAAAACTAAACCACCACCTGTTGACGATAGGGATAAGCACAAACCCTGATACCCTTGTCTTATCTGTGGTGATGATCACTACACTAAGGATTGTCCACAATGAGTCAAGGTTACTAAGTTCCTTCAAGGGACCACGAAACCACCCACTCCGATCGTATTGTCACAACCCTTCCCTTCGAAAAAATAGGCTCAATTGGTCATTCATGACCAACCTTCCCCCTCCAATACATCCTATGTCTTAATGTGTACAGGTGATTCAAAGCAGAATGACATCAAACTTACCACTCGAGCCAAAGATTATTCTTCCTCCAAAGAGAAGGTTTATTTGATACCTCCTTTGTTGGTTCAACCATCTCCCATGACTCCACCTAACAACAATCCTCTTCATCTCGAATGACCGAACCTAGATACAATTCTTCGCCCTCCTCCAAAGGGTGTTGCTCGAAAATCGGCTTTCAATCCCCATGCATGTGCTACCCAGAACTACAATATTGACGAAGATATAGCCCAAGCACCGTCTGCGATGTCATCCCTCAAAGTCCTTTAGAGTTTCCTGATACAACGGAAGGCATTGTTGAAAGCTATTGGTGGAATCAACCCTACGGATACAAATTTAATAATTTTTGACTTGGAATATCACATTCCAAGATTACCCCCTCTACTCTCCTTCCAAATACAAGTTATTGTCTCCGACAAAAAAATTTGTAGAATGGTTATTGATAAGGGTGCCTCGACTTGTGGCATGTCTATTACCTACTAGAAATCCATCGACTCTCCTCCTTTGACTGAATCCCACAACACACTCAAAGTCTTCAATGGATATGGTTTTAATCCTTATGATGTCCTCCCTTCGTTGCCTATTACGTTAGAAGAAAAAATGGTCCAAGTTGAAGTGGAGTTCTTTGACACTCCTCTCGATTACAACCTTCTACTCAGTCGTAGCTAGATTGATTCCATGCATGCAGTTGTGTCGACTCTTTTCCATGTTGTGCATTTCCCACATCAAGGAAAATTAGTGACCATCGACCAATTGGCCTTCTTCCACTCTGATACACGTACTGGAAACATAATGTTCATTGCAACCCCCCCCCATGGATACGAGAACATCGGTGTGGGTCTTCTTAAAGACTCATCATTAATGGGTACTTTCCCCATCCCACCACTCGATGTTCCACATCCGTCTTTCGCCTCAATCAACATGATATCCACCTCTATTCACGAAAACCCCACGTCTCACGACCCATGGATGGTACCCAACCCCGATGATCATCTTCGTTACGACGATGAAATTCCTTTGAGTCTGGTCGAATCTTCTTATCAAGCCATTCAATCGGCAACCCCTACTACTCCCTCTCTTGGTGATTTATCTCTAGATCCATTCCACATCATTTTTCCCACATACAAGATGATTATGTTTGTTATTTCCATGGAAGACACCCCTTGGGATGATGAACATCATCATTCCATCCTCTTCCTAGAACAACACACCATCGAGGGTTACCAACAGATCTCGACCCCGTCGACCATTGTCATCATTCTACCGTTCCCGATTCTACACATGATCTATTCTACGAAGGGAAATTAAGTAACATGTCACCCACCATCCCCCTCGACATATCCATAAAACTTGGAATTGTCGAAAATGTACATATCGGAGCTTCATGTTCCCATGAAGAAATTGTCACCTACAAGTCTCTTTTCAAATAATTTTGTGACGTCTTCACCTGGAGCTATGAAGAAATGCCAGATATTGACCCTGACATTGTGATACATGAAATTAAGACATACCCAGATGCTAAACCCATCCGGCAATGACTTCATCCGGTCCACCCACGTAAAGCATCCACTATCAAGCTTGAAGTTGAGAAACTTCTTAAGGATGGCTTCATTTAATCGGTGGCTCTAACTGACTGGGTTTCCAATATTGTTCCAATCGACAAGAAACAAGGCACAATCTGTGTGTGCATTGATTATAGGGACATTAACAAAGCTTGTTCTAAAAACAACTTTCCTACCCCCTTTGTTGACCAGATCATTGACGATTGTGCCAGAAGCAAAATATTCTCTCTGATGGATGGTTTCTCTAGATATAATCAAATCAATATCGTACTAGTGGATCAACACAAGACCGCTTTTATTTTCCCTTGGGGAACTTTCACCTATCGAAAACTCCCATTCGGTTTAAAAAATGTCGGTTTAATTTTTCAACATGCTATGTCTTACGCCTTTCATGACATAAAACACATTGTGCAGCCATATCTTGATGACTTACCTGCTCATTCCATGCACCGTGTAGATCATCCAATACACCTCTGTGCCATTTCCTTCAATGTCGGTTTTACCATATATGCTTAAATCCCCACAAATGTGTTTTCTACGTAGAATCCAGCCTAATTCTGGACTTTATTGTTTCACATCAAGGGATCAAGGTAGATTCTTTGAAGGTCGAGTCTATTCTCATTCTCCCTCCTCCTTCCTCACTTCGCCAGTTATAAAGTTTGCAAGGGAAGGCAAACTTTCACCATCGTTTCATCCCAAACTATGCTGAGCTAACTCTTGGATTTACGTGACTGCTCAAGAAAAGTTTCTGAGTTCATATGGGATACTACTGCTAACAAATATTTTGAAGCTTCAAAACTGTCTTTGACTCATACCCCACTACTCTCCCCTCTTGATTACAGTCGGGATTATTTCCTTTACCTTGTAGCCTCGGGCTATACCATCGCTATGGTTCTCATCCAGGAGGATGATTCTCATGATGAACATGTCATTTATTACTTGATTCAGAGTCTCGTGACTATCGAAATCAAGTATTTACATGTTGAAAAACTGGCCTTGGCGATCGTCCAAGCCGTTCAATGTTTCCAACACTATATCCTCTCTCGTAAGACTATGGTAATTTCTATCTCCAACCCTATGCAGCACATTCTTACATGCCAATTTCTAGGGGGTAAATACTCCAAATGGATCGTAATACTCCATGAGTTCGACCTAGAATTCAAACGCGCTAAGTCTAATAAATCCTTGGTGTTTTCTGAGTTGATATGTGATCTTCCCTGCTCTGAAATGAAAAATGTAGCAGCCGATTCATTACCTGATGAATCCCTTTTCCTAATTAGTTCCGATGACCGTTGGTACGGAGATATCATCATATATCTCCAGAACTAGAATTTTTAGCTCAATTTGTCTAGCATTGACCATCATCGAATTCGCTACCAAGCCCGTCAGTATATTATCCTCGGTGATACTCTTTATTGTCGTGGGATTGACTCCATTTTTTGACACTGTCTCACGTTTGATGAAGCCAATAAAGCCCTAAATGACTACCATTCTAGAGCCTATGGTGGTCACATGTCTGGGTATGCTACTTCCCATAAGATCTTACGTGCAGGGTATTTTTGGCCTTCTTTATTCATCGATTGTATAATTTCCGACCAAAAATGCCATGCTTGCCAAACCTACAACAATAAAATTCGATCACACCCTGCTCCTCTACACCCTGTGGTCTCCGTTGGTCCTTTTGTGAAATGGGGTATCGATTTCATGACATGTCACCCTCACTTGGTTGGGGGGCATGGATACATTATTGTAGTCATAGATTGTTTTACGAAATGGGCTGAGGCGATGCAGCATTCGACAATACTAGAAAGACTGTAGCATTATTCATATTCAATCACATCATAGATTGTTTTGGTGTTCCTCAGGTCATCATTACTGATCACGGTAGCCACTTTAGAAACTTCATGATGTCCAAACTCACTGAAAAGTTGGGTCTTCGCCATGAAAACTCAACACCCTATGACCCACAAGACAATGGCCAAGTCGAAGCAATAAACAAGGTCCTCGTTACCATGCTTTGACAAATGATAGGGATTCACAAAATGAGTTGGCACACAATGTTTTTTTTAGCATTGTGGACTTATGGGATGTCCGTTAAGTCTGCTACTAGGTTTACACCATTCCAGTTAGTTTATGGTCTAGAAGCCATCTTGTCGATTTAATGTGAGATACCCTCCCTAAAACTAGTTGTCGAACTTCTCTCGAACACTTTTGTTGAATAAGAACGTCTGTTGTATCTTATGAAATTAGAGGAAACCCGTCGTGATGCCTTCCTAGTTATAGAAGCCCAGAAGAAACGCGGCAAAGCCCAATATGAAAAACATGTTAGGCCACGCGTTTTCTCCGAAGGTGATCTCGTTCTTTTGTATGAACAAGATAGGGATATGCTAGGAGATGGAACATTTGAAGCTATGTGGCGAGGTCCTTATATCGTCATATGAGTTTTAGAGAAAGGATCTTACGAGTTGGTAGACTACAAAGGTATCCCTTTGAGTGAACCTGGAAATAGGTTGTACTTAAAGAAGTACTATGCCTAAGATAACTTGTGCATGAGTGCTTGTATTTTATTGTATCATACTTCTTGTGTGTTACTGTTGTATGATTTTTCATTATCTGGTCTCTACCCTTGACCGTTTATGTTACATTGTTCTTGGTTTCCAGATGTCGGAGTCTTTGCTACCCGACATTGGCTTTGCCGATGGCGCTAGCCATAGTACTCAAAGCCTTGCTTCTGCTGCATGGGAAATTTATGCACCTACAAATGAACTCATCAATCTACAAGTTGTGTGCCTAGGTTGTGTGACCAATAATATCGCAGAGTATAGCATCGTCATTGAATTTTTGATTGATGCTATTTTGCTTGGCATCCGCCACCTGGTTATATGACTCGATTCGCAGCTAGTAGTACTATAGCTAAGTAATTTCTATTCTATTTGAAGTTCTACTTTATTATGGGTATATTTATGAATTCGCCTCTTGGAACGTTATTTTGATTATATTGAGTATCACCACATTCCTAGATGTTTAAATACATTGATTGATGCATTATCTAACTATGTGTTAGACAGGCATTTGGGCCATTTATAAACTAATCACACATTACATTTATAACACAACACAAGATAAGATGGTAGAAGCCATATATATGTATATAATGATCAAAAGTTTTTACAAAAAGTTTCTGTCCAAGGACCAAAATCTCAAAAATACGGAACCCATGGCTTATACAAAATAGCGTCACAGATGATGCTCACAATAACACACGACTGCTCGGGCCACCCTATGAAGCAGTCGACTGATAGACTCGGACACCCCCACAGTATGGCACTGGTAACGTCTAGGAATCTCCTCAATAGCCATATCTGGGATGTCAGCAGTCAACCCCTCTAAAATTTTGTTCCACTGCCTCATAGTCTTCGGCATCCCATCTCGCCACTGGAGCCACCTCTCCTCGTTGTTGAATAGGAGATGTTCCTGGAGGTCGATATGGCCCCAAATCTGTGTCATCAAAAATAGATTGTTTTGATTAGTTCTTGGATAAACACAAAAACATTTCATATGATAAAAATTACAAAAACATTTAAAAAGAACAAAATGTGTACTTCTTACCTAAATCACCCCACTGAGAATCCTTAGGCAGGGCCAAATCCGGATCCACTCAGAAATCCAAACCAACGTATGCGTAGTCGTCAATCATAATCATCTGGGGATGCAACTAGTCATAAAATGAATCATTATACTTAATGATAGGCCCTGCTACGTGTCGGGCCATGAGGTTGCACCACCTCAGCATCCTCGGATCCTGTGGGGTTGGTAAACCCCAATCAACCTGTAATTTCAGCAATGGGACCCTCTCAAGGAAGAAGGACACCAAAAGTGATCCGTACCCAAACTGCTTCAAGTTTCCCCTTCTGCACTTCGTCAATTGCCTCTTCATACTGTGGAGAACTGCATCCAACCAGTTGAAGAATCGAGGCTCTGTGCACTCTATGTCGTATTGGAAGTAGCTCTGGAGAGCCATGTGTGGAGCCGCGCTCCTGACCATGTGTTCTATAGTGAACAATATGGTTCACAGGGTCAAGTCTTGGACCCCCAAAATAGAAACCTTTCCCTTGCTTCTTTCTACCTCAGGAACATAGTACTGGTGACAATACTCACTCATAGGGAGTCCTCTGCCTCGGTCACCGGTCAAGATAGCATTGTACCCACGCCATGATAACCCTATTAGAAAATAGATATCCTCGATATCTAGGGTCAACATGTGGACTCCCACGTGAAACAACTATTGGTCCATGTCCCACATATGAACCAGGTATT
>JZKD02S1420792.1:0-11141 GCA_000966675.3 Picea glauca | reverse complement strand
TGTGTGTGTGTGTGTGTGTGTGTGTGTGGCTTCTGCTGGCTTATTTGTTTTGTATAATACATGTGATGTGTGATTGGTTTTATAAGTGTCTCAGATGTCTGTCTAACACATAATTAGCTAAAGCATCAGTCAATGTTTTTAGACATTTAGGAATGTACTGGTATTCGATATCATAAAAATAACGTTCCAAGAGGTGAATTCGTAGATATACCTATAATAAAGTAGGACTTCAGATAGCATAAACATTACTTAATTGTATCACTACTAGCTGTGAATCGATTCGTATAACCAGGTGGAGGCTACCAAGAGAAATAGCATCAATCAACAATTCAATGATGGCGCTATATTGTGTGATATTATTGGTCACACGACCGAGGAAAACACCTCATAGACTGATGAGTTTGTTTGTAGGTGCATAAATTGCCCATGCAACAGAAGCTAAGTTCTGAGTACTACGACTAGCGCCATCGACGAAGCCAATGTGGGGTAGAGAAAACTCTAAAATATGGAAACCAAGCACAACGCAAGGTAAGAGGTCGAGGGTAGAAACCAAATAACAAAAAAAGCACACTAAATTAACACACAATAAGTATGATACAATAAAGTACAAGAACTCATGCACAGATGATCTAAGCATAGTACTCATTTAAGTAAAGCCCATTTTTGGGTTCACTCAAAGGGATACCATGATAGTCCACTAACTCATAGGCTCCTTTTTCTAACACCCATCTGACGATATAAGGGCCTCACCACATAGCCTCAAATTTTCTGGCTCCTAGCAAATCTCGATCGTGTTCATAAATGAGAATCAGATCACCTTCAGAGAAAACGTGTGGCTTAACATGCTTGTCATATTGGGCTTTGATGCGTTTCTTCTGAGTTTCTATAACTAGGGTGGCATCATGACGGGTTTCGTCTAGTTGCATAAGATACAATAGACGTTCTTCTTCAGCAGAAGTGTTCAGAAGAAGTTAAATGGTTATCTTTAGAGATGGTATCTCACATTCAATCGATAAGATAACTTTGAGACCATAGACTAACTAGAAAGGTGTAAACCCGATAGCAGACTTGACGGATGTTTGGTAAGCCCACAATGCTGAAAACAACATCATGTGCCAACTCATTTTGTGAATCCCTATCATTCGTCGAGGCATGGTAATGAGGACTTTCTTCATTGCTTCAACCTGGCCATTGGCCTATGGGTAATAGGGTGTTGATTTTTCATGGTGAAGACCCAACTTTTCGGTGATTTCTTACATCATGAAGTTTCTAAAGTGGCTACCGTGATCAGTAACGATAGCTTGAGGAACACCAAACCAAGCAATGATTTGATTGTATATGAATAGTGTTGCAGTCTTTCTAGTATTTTCGAATGTCGACATCACCTCGGCCCATTTCGTAAAATAATCTATGGCTACAACAATGTATCCATGCCCCTTGGCTGAGTGAGGGTGACATGTCATGAAATCGATACCCCATTTCGTAAAAGGTCCAACGGAGACTACAGGGTGTAGAGGAGCAGGGTGTGATCGTATTTTATTGTTGTAGGTTTGGCAAGCATGACATTTTTGGAMARAAATAATACAATCGTTGAATAAAGAAGGCCAAAAATACCCAGYTCGTAAGATCTTCTGGGCAGTAGCATACCCAGACATGTGACCACCACATGATCTAGAATGATAGTCATTCAGGGCTTTCTCARCTTTGTCAAATGTGAGGCAGCATCGAAAAACAAATTCAATCCCCCAACGATAAAGAGTATCACCRAGGATAATATACTGACGGGCTTGGTAGCGTATGCGACGGTGGTCAGTGYTAGAAAAATYAGGTAAGAAATTTTGGGTCTAGAGATATATGATGATATCCCCATACCAAAGGTCATYGAAACTGATCAGAAAAAGGGATTCATYGGGTAATGAATCCTYTGCTACATTTTTCATCTCAGAACAGGGAAGGTCACATATCAATTCAGAAAACACCAAGGATTTCTTGGACTTAGYGCATTCAAATTCTAAGTCAAAATCCTGGAGTATTACGATCCATTTGGAGTATTTTCCCCCTAGAAATTGGCGAGTAAGAATGTGTTGCATAGGGCTGCAGTTGGAAATYATAGTAGTCTTGYGTAAAAGGATATAGTGCCGGAAACGTTGAACAACTTGGACGATGGCCAAGGCCAGTTTTTCAACATGTAAATACTTGGTTTTGGTAGTTATGAGACTCTTACTCAAATAATAAATGACATGTTCGTCATCAGAATCATCCTCCTGGACTAGAACCATAGCAATGGTAGAGTCTGAGGCTGTGAGATACAGGAAATAATCTCGACTATAATCGGGTGGGAAAAGTAGTGGGGTACGGGTTAAAGTCAATTTTAAAACTTCGAAAGCTTTGTTGGCAGTGGTATCGCATACAAACTCAGAACCTTTCTTGAGCAGTCGAGTAAAGCCAAGAGTTAACTCAACATAGTTTGGGATGAAACGACATAGAAAGTTTGCCTTCCCTTGCAAACTTTGTAGCTGGAGAAGTGAGGAAGGAGGAGGGATATTGAGAATTGCCTTGACCTTCAAAGGATATACCTTGATCCCTTGACGTGAAATAATAAATCCCATAATTCGGCCGGATTCTACGCAAAAAACACATTTGTGGAGATTTAAGAGTATATGGTAAAACCGACATCGAAGGAAAATGGTGTGGAGGTGTGTTGGATGATCGAAACGGCGCATGGAATGAGTCGGTAAGTCATCGAGATATGGTTGCACAATGTGGTTTATGTCATGAAAGGCATAAGACATAGCACGTTGAAAAGTTGTGACGGCATTCTTTAAACCAAAGGGTAGTTTCCGGTAGGTGAAAGTGCCCCAAGGACAAATAAAGGCGATCGTGTGTTGGTATGGAGGTATGATATTGATTTGATTATATCCAGAGAAACCATCCATCAGAGAGAAGATTTCACTTTCGGCATAATCGTCGACGATCTGGTCAACGAAGGGGGTAGGAAAGTTATCTTTAGGACAAGCTTTATTAATGTCTCTATAATCAACACACACGTGGATCGTACCTTGTTTCTTGTTAACCAGAACAATATTGGAAACCCATTCAGTTAGAACCACAGGGTAAATAAATCCATCTTTGAGAAGTTTCTCAAATTCAAGCTTAATAGTGGATACTTTATGTGGGTGGACCAGACAAATTTATTGTCAGATGGGTTTAGCACCTGAGTATGTCTTAATCTCGTGTACAACAATGTTGGGGTCAATACTCGGCATTTCTTCATAGCTCCATGCAAAGACGTCACAAAATTCTTGGAAAAGAGACTTGTAGGTGACAACTTCATCATGGGAACATGAAGCTCTGATATGCACATTTTCAACAACTCCAGGTTTGATGGATATGTCGAGGGGAGTGGTGGGTGAGATATTACTTAAGTTCCCTTCATAGAACATATCGTGTGTAGACTCAGGAACGGTAGAAATGATGACAATGGTTGACAGGGTCGAGATCTGTTGGTAACTCTCAATGGTGTGTTGTTCTAGGAAGAGAGTGGAATGATGATGTCCATCATCCCAAGGGGTATCTTCCATGGACATAACAGACATAATCAACTTGTCTGTAGGAAAAATGACGCGGAATGGATCCAGAGATAAATCATCAAGAGAGGGGGTAGAAGGGGTGGCCGATTGAATGGCTTGATAAGCATATTCGACCGGACTCAAAGGAATTTGTTCACCGTAGTGAAGATGATCATCGGGTTTGGGTACTATCCACAGGTCATAAGACATAGGGGTTTCTCAAACAGAGATGGAAATCAAATTGATCGAGGTGACTAACAGATGTGAAACATTGGGTGGTGGAATGGAGAAAGTATCCATCAAAGAGGAATCTTTAAGAAGATCGACACCGACATTTTCATATCCAGTTGGTGTTTTTGCAATGAAAGGTACATTGCTGGTACGTGCATAGGAGTTAAAGAAGGCCAATTTCTCCACCATAATTATTTTTCCTTGATGTGGGAAACGTATGACATGGAAAAGAGTGGACACAACTGCACGCATGGAATCAATCCAGCTATGGCCAACTAGAAGGTTGTAATCAAGAGGAGCGTCAAAGACCTCCACCTCAATGTTGACCATTTTTCCTTCTAACGTAATAGGCAATGAAGGGAGGACACTGTAAGGCTTAAAACAAGATCCATTGAAATCTTTGAGCGTGTTGTGGGATTCGGTTAAGGGANTTAAATGGTTATCTTTAGAGATGGTATCTCACATTCAATCGATAAGATAACTTTGAGACCATAGACTAACTAGAAAGGTGTAAACCTGATAGCAGACTTGACGGATGTTTGGTAAGCCCACAATGCTGAAAACAACATCATGTGCCAACTCATTTTGTGAATCCCTATCATTCGTCGAGGCATGGTAATGAGGACTTTATTCATTGCTTCAACCTGGACATTGGCCTATGGGTAATAGGGTGTTGATTTTTCATGGTGAAGACCCAACTTTTCGGTGATTTCTGACATCATGAAGTTTCTAAAGTGGCTACCGTGATTAGTAACGATAGCTTGAGGAACACCAAACCAAGCAATGTTTTGATTGTATATGAATAGTGTTGCAGTCTTTCCAGTATTTTCGAATGTCGACATCACCTCGGCCCATTTCGTAAAATAATCTATGGCTACAATAATGTATCCATGCCCCTTGGCTGAGTGAGGGTGACATGTCATGAAATCGATACCCCATTTCGTAAAAGGTCCAACGGAGACTACAGGGTGTAGAGGAGCAGGGTGTGATCGTATTTTATTGTTGTAGGTTTGGCAAGCATGACATTTTTGGAAAAAAATAATACAATCGTTGAATAAAGAAGGCCAAAAATACCCAGTTCGTAAGATCTTCTGGGCAGTAGCATACCCAGACATGTGACCACCACATGATCTAGAATGATAGTCATTCAGGGCTTTCTCAGCTTTGTCAAATGTGAGGCAGCATCGAAAAACAAATTCAATCCCCCAACGATAAAGAGTATCACCGAGGATAATATACTGACGGGCTTGGTAGCGTATGCGACGGTGGTCAGTGCTAGAAAAATCAGGTAAGAAATTTTGGGTCTAGAGATATATGATGATATCCCCATACCAAAGGTCATTGAAACTGATCAGAAAAAGGGATTCATCGGGTAATGAATCCTTTGCTACATTTTTCATCTCAGAACAGGGAAGGTCACATATCAATTCAGAAAACACCAAGGATTTCTTGGACTTAGTGCATTCAAATTCTAAGTCAAAATCCTGGAGTATTACGATCCATTTGGAGTATTTTCCCCCTAGAAATTGGCGAGTAAGAATGTGTTGCATAGGGCTGCAGTTGGAAATTATAGTAGTCTTGTGTAAAAGGATATAGTGCCGGAAACGTTGAACAACTTGGACGATGGCCAAGGCCAGTTTTTCAACATGTAAATACTTGGTTTTGGTAGTTATGAGACTCTTACTCAAATAATAAATGACATGTTCGTCATCAGAATCATCCTCCTGGACTAGAATCATAGCAATGGTAGAGTTTGAGGCTGTGAGATACAGGAAATAATCTCGACTATAATCGGGTGGGAAAAGTAGTGAGGTACGGGTTAAAGTCAATTTTAAAATGTCGAAAGCTTTGTTGGCAGTGGTATCGCATACAAACTCAGAACCTTTCTTGAGCAGTCGAGTAAAGCCAAGAGTTAACTCAACATAGTTTGGGATGAAATGACATAGAAAGTTTGCCTTCCCTTGCAAACTTTGTAGCTGGCGAAGTGAGGAAGGACGAGGGATATTGAGAATTGCCTTGACCTTCAAAGGATATACCTTGATCCCTTGACGTGAAATAATAAATCCCATAATTCGGCCGGATTCTACGCAAAAAACACATTTGTGGGGATTTAAGAGTATATGGTAAAACCGACATCGAAGGAAAATGGTGTGGAGGTGTGTTGGATGATCGAAACGGCGCATGGAATGAGTCGGTAAGTCATCGAGATATGGTTGCACAATGTGGTTTATGTCATGAAAGGCATAAGACATAGCACGTTGAAAAGTTGTGACGGCATTCTTTAAACCAAAGGGTAGTTTCCGGTAGGTGAAAGTGCCCCAAGGACAAATAAAGGCGATCGTGTGTTGGTATGGAGGTATGATATTGATTTGATTATATCCAGAGAAACCATCCATCAGAGAGAAGATTTCACTTTCGGCATAATCGTCGACGATCTGGTCAACGAAGGGGGTAGGAAAGTTATCTTTAGGACAAGCTTTATTAATGTCTCTATAATCAACACACACGTGGATCGTACCTTGTTTCTTGTTAACCAGAACAATATTGGAAACCCATTCAGTTAGAACCACAGGGTAAATAAATCCATCTTTGAGAAGTTTCTCAAATTCAAGCTTAATAGTGGATACTTTATGTGGGTGGACCAGACAAATTTATTGTCAGATGGGTTTAGCACCTGAGTATGTCTTAATCTCGTGTACAACAATGTTGGGGTCAATACTCGGCATTTCTTCATAGCTCCATGCAAAGACGTCACAAAATTCTTGGAAAAGAGACTTGTAGGTGACAACTTCATCATGGGAACATGAAGCTCTGATATGCACATTTTCAACAACTCCAGGTTTGATGGATATGTCGAGGGGAGTGGTGGGTGAGATATTACTTAAGTTCCCTTCATAGAACATATCGTGTGTAGACTCAGGAACGGTAGAAATGATGACAATGGTTGACAGGGTCGAGATCTGTTGGTAACTCTCAATGGTGTGTTGTTCTAGGAAGAGAGTGGAATGATGATGTCCATCATCCCAAGGGGTATCTTCCATGGACATAACAGACATAATCAACTTGTCTGTAGGAAAAATGACGCGGAATGGATCCAGAGATAAATCATCAAGAGAGGGGGTAGAAGGGGTGGCCGATTGAATGGCTTGATAAGCATATTCGACCGGACTCAAAGGAATTTGTTCACCGTAGTGAAGATGATCATCGGGTTTGGGTACTATCCACAGGTCATAAGACATAGGGGTTTCTCAAACAGAGATGGAAATCAAATTGATCGAGGTGACTAACAGATGTGAAACATTGGGTGGTGGAATGGAGAAAGTATCCATCAAAGAGGAATCTTTAAGAAGATCGACACCGACATTTTCATATCCAGTTGGTGTTTTTGCAATGAAAGGTACATTGCTGGTACGTGCATAGGAGTTAAAGAAGGCCAATTTCTCCACCATAATTATTTTTCCTTGATGTGGGAAACGTATGACATGGAAAAGAGTGGACACAACTGCACGCATGGAATCAATCCAGCTATGGCCAACTAGAAGGTTGTAATCAAGAGGAGCGTCAAAGACCTCCACCTCAATGTTGACCATTTTTCCTTCTAACGTAATAGGCAATGAAGGGAGGACACTGTAAGGCTTAAAACAAGATCCATTGAAATCTTTGAGCGTGTTGTGGGATTCGGTTAAGGGANTCCACCATAATTATTTTTCCTTGATGTGGGAAACGTATGACATGGAAAAGAGTGGACACAACTGCATGCATGGAATCAATCCAGCTATGGCCAACTAGAAGGTTGTAATCAAGAGGAGCGTCAAAGACCTCCACCTCAACATTGACCATTTTTCCTTCTAACGTAATAGGCAATGAAGGGAGGACACCGTAAGGCTTAAAACAAGAGCCATTGAAATCTTTGAGCGTGTTGTGGGATTCGGTTAAGGGAGGAGAGTCGATGGATTTCTAGCAGGTACTAGACATGACACACTTCGAGGCACCCTCATCAATAATTGTTCTACAAATGTTATTGTCGGAGACAATAACTTGTATTTGGAATGTGAGTTGAGGGGGTAACCTTGGAATGTGATATTCCAAGTCAAAAATTATTAAATTTGTATCGGTAAGGTCGATTCCACCAATAACTTTCAACAGTGCCTTTCGTTGTGTAGGGATGACATTGCGGATGGTGCTTGGGCCATATCTTCGACAATACTATAGTTCTGGGCAACACGTGCATGAGGATTGAAAGCAGACTGTCAGACAAAACCCTTTGGGGGAGGGTGAAGAATTGTATCTATGCTCGGTCGTTCGAGATGAAGAGGACCATTGGTAGGTGGAGTCATGGGAGATGGTCAGACCAGTGAAGGAGATATTTCATCAACCTTCTCTTTGGAGGAAGAATAGTCTTTGGCTCGAGTGGTAAATGTTATGTCCTTCTTCTTTGAATCACCTATACACATTAATACATAGGATGTAGTGGAGGGGTAATGTTGGCCATGAATGACCAATTAGGCCTATTGTTGAGAAGGGAAGGGTTGTGACAACACAGCCAGAGTAGGCGGTTTCGGGGTCCCTTGAAGGAACTTAGTAACCTTGGCTCGTCTTGGACAATCCTTAGTGTAGTGATCATCACCACAGATAAGACAAAGGTATCTGGGTTTGCACTTATCCTTATCATCAACAGGTTGTGTTCTCAGATTGTGGATTATTTTAATCCTCCTTGTTCTTACCCTTCCCTTTTTTGGATTTATTCTTTCCAGCAGGGGCATATTGAACAGAGTTCACCTCAGAAGTCTTGTCGGTGGGAGGGGTAGGAGATGCAACATTTTGAACATTAGAAGAAACATATTTGGGGTTGTTGCTAGAGGCTTGTGTGGAATGGGGTTGGGCATGGAAAGTGCCAATCACACCGTCAGCTGCATGAGAACCAACAGGAGTAGTTGAAGTAGTATTAGTAGAAGGACGAGGTGCATCAGGGAGTAAATCGTAAAGAGTACCAGTTTGTGAGTAAATGAGGTTGAGGTATTGAGCACGATTGATCTCTTTTTCTTCTGTGACAACTCCACCCATGGTGATGTCACGAGCGATGTCATTCACGTAATTGATCAGGAAGTTCGAGTTTGATGAGACGTCATCTCCGTCACCACTCATGAATGTGATCAAAGATATGAGTGGCTTTGGTTTGTTTGAAAGAACTCAAAATTTTGGTTCCTATTTCATAACAGATCGGTAACTAGTAGTGGGCGAGGAAAGCCATTGAGAGGGTGTTGAAGTCGGTGAAGAATCCTCGTGGTAATTCTATATACCACTTCGCAGCGGAACCTGTGAGAGTTCATTGAAAAAGGTGTAAACGAATAGAGTCATCCATCAAAGAGTTGGATGAACACCAAAGGTGAAAAGTCATTACATGATTGTTCAGTTCCTCTCCTGGTTTACCATTGAATTTAGGGATGTAAGATGGTAGTTTGGCCGATATCATGGGCCATTGAGGAGAGTGATGGATCAGATCATTTAAAATTCTCGACAGATCAGGGAGGTCCAGGGTGGCTAAGAAGGGTAACTATCTATTCACGTGTGGGTACTGGTGACTTTGGGAGGGAGCCCTGTAGGTATACCAGTAGGACCATCAGCAGTTTGCATATAATGCGAAGATCCAGGAAGATTTGATTGTTGGTTTGGAGGCAGGTAATTTATAGGGTTGTATTGGTTGGGGTTGTTCCCTTGAACAAGGGCATGGGGTTGAGCGTTTGAGCCCCAAATAGGATTCGACATACCTGGATATGGTTGGCCTGTACTAGGGGGTATGAAGGAGCTAGCTTGAGGTTGTTTTCCCCCAGTCTAGTGAGGATTTTTTTGGATAAGATAGTTCCAATACTAGGCCAAGGATGGAGGTATGTTCTTCACATATGGTGGGGTAGGTGGGGGTTGCCCTCCAATCAGGGGTTGCATCCCAATTGGGATTTGTCCTATAAAAGGGGATTGGATTTAGCCTCCTTGGTGAAATTGTCCACCAATAGGAATCTGGTAATTAGGTGTGAAAGATGGGATGGTTCCACTAGGGTTAGTGCCTACGATAAGGGATCGAATAGGCCCTTTGGAAGGGTCTCAAGGAATTGTCGGAATGAAACTAGGAATGAGATGGTGCCCAGAAGGAGTGTAAATTCCACGAGTCCTAGATGGGATTTGTGTAGGAATGGGAATAGAAGAATTCAATGCATGATATCTAGGGGGAAGTGTTGGGGTGAATCTAGGTGAAAGAAGTGTGCCAATGGGAGCTTGGCTAGCCACCGTAATCACAATGTCAGGAACCGTAGTATATGGGACCATTGTGTAATGGATTGTTTGTAGGGGAATAGTCAGTATGTGGTCGGCTGGTGGAGCATTTGAACTAGGAAAATAATAGGCAGTAGTAAAAGATATTGTGTCTAGATCAGATGTTTTGGGCATCTTAGGTGTGATAGTAATATCAATACCTGCTCCTGAGCCAAAGAGATCCCGTATAAAAATGCCAGTAGTCCAAAAAGGATCTTGACCCTTAGGTCATGTGAAAGGTCTGGTTGGTAATCCAAAAGACTCAACAACTATTTCTCCAGAACAATTCACTTGAACAATATGTCTCACAGAGTTGGGAGGAAGTCAGAAGTCCTCTCGAGAATTGGTAATTTGGAACCATTATAAAGAGTTATTTCTTTCCACTTGTGGAGTGACAACGTCTTGGACTTCACTTTGTTGAGGAGAGCCCTCTGGTGAGTTGGTGGGAAAGGGTTGAGAACCTTCCAGATCTCTTGGGGGTAGTCCTTTCATTCTACGTGAACAGCGTGGAGGGTCAATTAAGATCAAGTTAAAATCTTACAAAAGAAATTCTATGGCCAACTTAGGTAAACAAATAACACGCGCTAGTAAAATCTAGGAATCAAAACCAAGCAAACAAGACCTTCCAATTCCGAAGTCACTAGTTGGTGATGAAATCCAACATCGTGATGATGAGACAAGAAGAGGTTGGGATAGGGTGTAAAATTTATGTTGATGACCTCCTTAACGGACTTACACCCTGTTGCAATCTCCCACACATAATCATGGGTACACCCTCCAATTATCCTGAGTGATTCTGGCCAACGTCGATTCCAAGTATCGTGAAGACTTACCCCTCCACAGTCACCTTGTCTAAGACTCGAAGAAGATAGGCTACTAAGGTTACCACAAACAACAATGATGCCAGGGGAAACAATCGACATTCCAATCTACATGAAAGGGCAGGGTATTTAACCTAAAATCAAGTTGAGAAGCTTCCACTCATCATCATGGGTATACCTTCAAGCGACCCCCGTAATACGTGCAATATTTGCA